>JAVIAB010000156.1:21494145-21539145 GCA_032433765.1 Megaustenia siamemsis | reverse complement strand
TGGACGAGTAACATCAAAAGATGGACAAATCAGCCTGTGACAACCTGCATCATCAAAGCAAGAGACAGAGCAGAATGGCGCTCCGTGGTAGCCAACCTTCGTTGCGGAGACGGCACTCGATGATGAGAATGATGATGCTATCCTTATTAGAGATTTTCGAGATAGCTTTTTCACCATCAGAGACCAGTCGAGATGTCTTGATATTGAAACTCTTCCACCATCAGAGACCAGTCGAGATGTCTTGATATTGAAACTCTTCCACCATCGGGGACCAATCGAGATGTCTTGATATTGAAACTCTTCCACCATCAGAGACCAGTCGAGATGTCTTGATATTGAAACTCTTCCACCATCAGAGACCAGTCGAGATGTCTTGATATTGAAACTCTTCCACCATCAGAGACCAGTCGAGATGTCTTGATATTGAAACTCTTCCACCATCGGGGACCAATCGAGATGTCTTGATATTGAAACTCTTCCACCATCAGAGACCAATCGAGATGTCTTGATATTGAAACTCTTCCACCATCAGAGACCAGTCGAGATGTCTTGATATTGAAACTCTTCCACCATCGGAGACCAATCGAGATGTCTCGATTATAAAGCTCTTTCACCACTAGAGAACAGTAGAGATGTCTCGATTATAAAGCTCTTTCACCACTAGATAACAGTAGAGATGTCTCGATTATAAAGCTCTTTCACCACTAGAGAACAGTAGAGATGTCTCGATTATAAAGCTCTTTCACCACTAGAGAACAGTAGAGATGTCTCGATTATAAAGCTCTTTCACCACTAGAGAACAGTAGAGATGTCTCGATTATAAAGCTCTTTCACCACTAGAGAACAGTAGAGATGTCTCGATTATAAAGCTCTTTCACCACTAGAGAACAGTAGAGATGTCTCGATTATAAAGCTCTTTCACCACTAGAGAACAGTAGAGATGTCTCGATTATAAAGCTCTTTCACCACTAGAGAACAGTAGAGATGTCTCGATTATAAAGCTCTTTCACCACTAGAGAACAGTAGAGATGTCTCGATTATAAAGCTCTTTCACCACTAGATAACAGTAGAGATGTCTCGATTATAAAGCTCTTTCACCACTAGAGAACAGTAGAGATGTCTCGATTATAAAGCTCTTTCACCACTAGAGAACAGTAGAGATGTCTCGATTATAAAGCTCTTTCACCACTAGAGAACAGTAGAGATGTCTCGATTATAAAGCTCTTTCACCACTAGAGAACAGTAGAGATGTCTCGATTATAAAGCTCTTTCACCACTAGAGAACAGTAGAGATGTCTCGATTATAAAGCTCTTTCACCACTAGAGAACAGTAGAGATGTCCAAATACTGAAGCTTCCCCATCATCAGAGAGCAGCTGAAGAGTCCCAATACCGAATCTCTCCCACAATGAGATTAACCGAGATACCCCAACAGGCCTTTGCATTATGAGGCAGTCAGATCATCGAAAGGGCTTATATATATATATATATGTCACAGCTGATCAAAACTCCTCCCTCTTCCAAAGTAGTAACGGTCTATCCAGTCAGAGAGTAGCATCAGAAGACAATAGTTTGTCTGGAACTAAGTTGTACATGTTACAAAACTGTGATTTATTTTATGCACGATTTAGGAATTGATCACAAGGCAAGATATATTTGTTTAGCCAGAACTCAAATTTAACTTTGAACAGTCTCTGCAAACGTAAAATCTGCTGATTGAGTGAACCAAAGTTTGAACAGTAACTACAATCGTAGAATCTGCTGATTGAGAGAACCAAACTGGAATAGTCTCTACAATCGTAGAATCTGCTGCTTGAGAGAACCTAAGTTTGAACAGTCTCTACAATCGTAGAATCTGCTGCTTGAGAGAACCTAAGTTTGAACAGTCTCTATAATCGTAGAATCTGCTGATTGAGTGAACCTAACTTTGAATAGTCTCTATAACCGTAGAATCTGCTGATAGAGAAAACCTAACTTTGAATAGTCTCTACAATCGTAGAATCTGCTGATAGAGAAAACCTAACTTTGAACAGTCTGATTGAGAGAACCTAACTGAATTCCTTCATTGGATGTACACTTTCTAGCATCTCTGGCAGACATCGAGGCATCAAGGAAGCCATTTGCAATTGACCACGCTGATTAAGCTTAATGATCACGCAATGTCATTATTAAATATGAAAACAGCTCAAAGAAAAGCCTTTCCGAAGAAAAGTACGCTTTCAGCACTAATTGACTTTAGCCAAACAAGTTGTCAGTTCTGTTTTGGATGTTCCGACTCCTGTTTCACATATAAATGCATTAATGTGGCCTGACCGGATGTTCCGACTCCTGTTTCACATATAAATGTATTAATGTGTCCTGACCGGATGTTCCGACTCCTGTTTCACATATAAATGCATTAATGTGTCCTGACCGGATGTTCCGACTCCTGTTTCACATCTAAATGTATTAATGTGTCCTGACCGGATGTTCCGACTCCTGTTTCACATATAAATGTATTAATGTGTCCTGACCGGATGTTCCGACTCCTGTTTCACATATAAATGTATTAATGTGTCCTGACCGGATGTTCCGACGCCTGTTTCACATATAAATGTATTAATGTGTCCTGACCGGATGTTCCGACTCCTTTTTCACATATAAATGCATTAATGTGTCCTGACCGGATGTTCCGACTCCTGTTTCACATATAAATGTATTAATGTGTCCTGACCGGATGTTACGACTCCTGTTTCACATATAAATGTATTAATGTGTCCTGACCGGATGTTCCGACTCCTGTTTCACATATAAATGTATTAATGTGTCCTGACCGGATGTTCCGACTCCTTTTTCACATATAAATGCATTAATGTGTCCTGACCGGATGTTGCGACTCCTGTTTTACATATAAATGCATTAATGTGTCCTGACCGGATGTTCCGACTTCTGTTTTACATACAAATGCATTAATGTGTCCTGACCGGATGTTCCGACTCCTGTTTTACATATAAATGCATTAATGTGTCCTGACCGGATGTTCCGACTCCTTTTTCACATATGAATGCATTAATGTGTCCTGACCGGATCTTCCGACTCCTGTTTCACATATAAATGTATTAATGTGTCCTGACCGGATGTTACGACTCCTGTTTCACATATAAATGTATTAATGTGTCCTGACCGGATGTTCCGACTCCTGTTTCACATATAAATGTATTAATGTGTCCTGACCGGATGTTCCGACTCCTTTTTCACATATAAATGCATTAATGTGTCCTGACCGGATGTTGCGACTCCTGTTTTACATATAAATGCATTAATGTGTCCTGACCGGATGTTCCGGCTCCTGTTTTACATATAAATGCATTAATGTGTCCTGACCGGATGTTCCGACTCCTGTTTTACATATAAATGGATTAATGTGTCCTGACCGGATGTTGCGACTTCTGTTTTACATATAAATGCATTAATGTGTCCTGACCGGATGTTCCGACTCCTTTTTCACATATAAATGCATTAATGTGTCCTGACCGGATGTTCCGACTCCTGTTTCACATATAAATGCATTAATATGTCCTGACCGAATGTTCCGACTCCTGTTTCACATATAAATGCATGAATGTGTCCTGACCGGATGTTCCGACTTCTGTTTCACATATAAATGCATTAATGAGGCCTGACCGGATGTAATCGTGAACTGGACAGGACAAGGTTGACTAGACAGAACCAGAGCAAGAGAAGGTGGACTTATAACATCAACAGAAATACACTTGAACATATGACGTCGTGCACAACCAGGCCAGAGACAGCGTAAAATGGTGCTCCACATTTGACGTGGTGAAGGTATCAAATAAATAACTGGAAGAATGTGTCACAGGTAAAAACTGTCGTTGTCAGAGCTTTGAAGGAGATCAGCATAGTTATGAAGCCGCACATTTAATCAAGTCAGGAGCATCAATTTTTGCAAGTTTAATTGGTAAAAAATATATCAAAATATGTAAAGCATCATTTTTGGAGACAATGACTGTGATCTCCGACTAGTACAGTCACTGTCAAGAAGGAAAGAAATACTAAACAACCTTCTTATATTGTCAAGTATAATTATGACCATATATAACTTAATATCTAAAGAGCATTTCAGAAAATGAAAAACGTCTTATGCAACAAGTCTATATCAAAGGAAGTGAGATAGAGAGTTCACCGATTAATATAGAGCAAATTCTGACCCATTGAAGCGAATCATGGACAGTAAACAAACAAATGAAAAGGCGATTAGATGCCACAAAGATGGGATTCCTCAGAAGAATGTTGAAAATTCCCTGGACAGCTTAAAAGACAAATAAGAAAATTTTCAAAGGGGCCAACACAAAAAGGGAGCCCCCAAGAAACATCAGAAAGAAAACAATCAACATTTTTCTGGCATATCATGAGAAGAGGAAAGTTGGAATATTTGGTTACAACTGGCAAAATACAGGGAAAGAGAGGTCGCGCTCGACAAAGAGAGGAATTACTATATAACTTGGTATTATAGCATGAAAAACAGTCAACAACAGAATTGATACGATGCACCGTGGATAGAAGATTGTGGAAGGACATGATCGCCAACGCCAATTGGTATGGCACATGATGATGGTGAAAACAACTGAATAGCTTAAGCAAAATCAAGTTACAGGTTGCAGTGACAAGTGTAGAGGCAAAGTAACAAAAAATGTATCGATGATGCAAAAAGACTTAGATTGGTAAATCGCTCGCCATAAATCAAAACAATGGCATACCAAATGAATAATGGAGATATTATCATTTACGCTCCCAAAGAAAGTTAGGCTTTCATCATCATCATCATCATCATCATCATCATCATCAGTACCATGCCTGCTGACGTAGGTGTTCATGTCTCTCCACAACTTTCGATCTCGACAGTTATTTATCATTTCTGTTATTGACCTTCTGCAAAGCCATTCTCGAAGTTGTCTGTTATCTTTTCTCTTTGGTTATTTGGTTATGGAAGGCCCCGGCATCACTGCAAACGAATTAAAATCCATAATTGCTCAACCGCCCGTGCCAGCGTAATCATCCGAATTAATATCTCATCTCCCAAACAAAGAAAAGTAACTGTTTTCCCCATCGTAGCAGTCTCAGCATACGCCAAAGACTTAAGGGGAAACCGCGCAGAAAGTGAACACAGCCAACTGTTCCCTGTCATACGATATCATCATTCATTGTAAACATTTGGAATATCGAAACATGATGAGGCACACAGCTCACGGTGTGCACAGAGCACTTAACTCAGTAGCTCCTGCAACAAGCCGGACTTGGAATATGAGGAAACTGCAACAAGGAACACTTTTCATGCATAGCCTTCAATTGTTCCCGCCGCCTATCCACCATATACCGGAAGTTCACGTCGTATTTATAAAAAAAATGTATAGCGCTTGATGATGTTAGGCCATCGTTGTTGACTCCAATTCTGAACATTTAGACACACAGTTAGTCGTCAGATTATCCCCGTCGCACATCAAACAACAGACCGTAAGATTAGCGTACGGCCGGTCTAGGGATGTATGATGAGCCATTACGATGACGTAGCGCACAAAAATGTCGTACACACAATTTTGCTCCCTTTAGATTTCTGATTACTCTAGTGAAAGCAGCCCACGACGAACAAAACACGGTGCAAATTTCCTAAAGAGATAAAACTGTGGCTGACGAAGTACTTTACATTAATAAATAACATGGAAATAACTTGCGTCAAGGAATTCTAACAACGGTCATGAACAGCACCAATGTGACGTAAAGCGCAGATCAAGTCTAAGCGTTGGAAGGTCGCATTCACAACACTTGATTTGTCAAAAAAGGACTGTTTCCGGCGTACAACTTCGCTTTAGCGGCACAGACGTAATAAGTAGATCGTCATTTATACTTTAACGCAGAAAAGTGCAACGGAGAACCGAAATTAATCAGATCCCGAATGTATCTTTTTTCTTTGCTTCCATCTATTTCTTCGTCCTTCAATTGTCCCAGTTGTTACAATATATTCCAGCTGTTCCCTTCTCATTACATGACTAAAAAATGATGATTGTTTCTTCCTAATTTTGGAAATTATGTCTTTTTGCTTTGGCCTCTTTCAGAACGTTTTCATTACTCCTCTTAGCTGTCCATGGTATTCTCAACATTCTTCTGTAAAACCACATTTTTACAGCCTCCAGTGATTTTGTTGTCTTTTGTCCTATTGTCCGCGATTCACATCCATATGTTAAAACTGACTCTACATAACATTTAAGAACTCGTTGTCTTGTTTCTATTGTCAAGTCAGACATTAGACAAGCAGAATACATAATTGTAGATGTCTCCTGATTTCTACCTCAAAAAGATCTATAGATGTTCCATAGGCCCGCTTGCTAAAAATAAAAACGGAAAGCCTGTAACTATTGTGACGTTATAAGTTATAGGAGCTAGAACGGCTGACGTCAATTTACCCACCACTGTCCTTGCTCGCAAAGTTCAAAACACCACGATAGTTGGAGGTTTTCCAAGAATTTCCAGGTTTCCGGGAATTTCCTGTCAGCCCTTTGGAAATCTATAGATGATTTTCTTTATCACATGTTTCTGTTATCATGTTACCTACACTACTTTTATGTTGTGTTTTATTTTTTTGCTAAATGTAAATATGTCTTTTGGGTCCTGGTTCAATCCTTGAAGAGTGGTGGATTTTTCTTCGGACCGACAGGGCTCTGGGGTTCACCCAGTCTTTAAAAATAGGTCCAGCGATTGGGTTATTGGGTTATTTGCGGGTCATCATCATTGCACTTCGAACATGTCCATAGGTGCTCAGATCCCCTCCTATGATGTCCGCCGGATCCATTGGTTGCCCGTCCTCAACGACAGCGCAGCTAGCCAACCTGTCCGCTCTTTCATTTCCCCGTACTCCCGCGTGTCCAGGGACATAGACAAAGGTGACCTTACGTATTTTGGATTTCTACAACGACTCTACCCATTGCATGCGTACAGAGCCCGCCTCCACTTTTATCATGCTCATCGAATCACTCAGTATACATGCGTGGGTGTAGTCTTGTGACTCTAACCATTTGAATGCCTTGGTCACTGCCATCGCCTCCATTGTCATGCTACTCGTGGTCATGACGTATGCACCACTGTCTTCCTTGACTATTCTGCCTGCCGAGCGTGCTGTAAATGCCCATGCACTTCTTTGGTGTCGTCTTACAGATCCGTCTGTATAGATGACTGCATCTTTTTCATTGGTGTTATCGCAGATGAGACCGTTGACCTCAGCATTAACCACGACCAGGTTCTGTTCCCTACTTTTCCTGTCGATTGTGACAATACACGAGAAAGTCCCCTTGAATGACGTAGGCACCGGTATCCACTCCTCACCAACGCTGATATTGGTAAGCCCACAGACCTGTTTGATGACATCTTCTGCTCGGCCCACCCATGATTTGCCTCTTTTTAGCCTGGCACCTTTCTCTGTGTTGAGCACGTGATGCAATGGATGTTCTGTATCTGTACTAATCTTCAGGTATGCTCGTGCTCTCCAGATCTTGATTCTGTCATTCATGGTTGGAAAGTCAAGAAGATACCTCATTGCTACACAGGGAGTGTCCCTCGTACATCCCAGGATAATGCGCATGGCTTCATTTTGTATTTTCTCCAGCCATTCAATTTGAGTCGTACTGACAGTAAGAATTGCCAGGGCATACTCGATTGGTGCGAGGACTAATCCTTGGAACAGAAGAGTAAGTAGCCCCTGCTCGATGTTGGCAGCTGCCATGACTTTCAAGGCGGCTAATCCTTTGCGGGATTTTGTTATCACATGGTACCAGCGATCTTTTCCGGGAAGTAAAGACGCCCTGGCGTGATACTGACCACCACACTCAAAAAAATATACCGCGTTCATGGAAAAATATGTCACTTAAACCATATACCCCATATGCTGGCTAGGCATGGAAGGAGGGGACGTTTATTTTACTTTACTTTATTTTAATGATGTCTTTATATAATGTAACTTTTATGTCTTTGTAACTTTTCAATTTCGTGTTACCAAGCTCTCAAGAAGGTCATGAATGTGATGAAACCGCTGGGATATACAGGTCGTACTGTCAAGAGTCGGAAAAGATCAAAGCCTTAGAGACATGCTCTTTTTTCTTCGAAAATGCGAACTTAATTTCCTGCATGGATCCATCTAGAGGTAAAATTTCGACATGTAATTAGTGTTTAATTTTATTTAGATTTGTATGGGAACTGTTAATGTTGTCTTAATTTAATAAGTCAATCTCGTCATTAGTCTCATAATTAGTAGATCAATTAACCATTTGTCATTCTATAAATCAATAAATAATTAAACCAATTAACCCAAATAATTAATTACATCAATCTTTTAATCAATGAATGTATTTCAGTCAATTAATTAGTCAAATCATTTAACATCACCTTTTTACTTAAATACACAATCGTTGACGTAGGGACAGGTAAGTTAAACTCGTAGAAAGTTACCAGGACTTGTATCAGACATTGAGTGTGACTTGCCACAGCCCGAAAGGGGAGTAACCAATTACCGCGCTGTTCCCTACCAGGCATGTTTGTAAGGAACGATTAAGGAAGGTTAGATGTGGGACTTGCTGCACTGTACTGCCAAAAAAAAAATAAAAATATAATAATAATAATGAAATAAATCATCATCATCATTGAGTGCCGTCTCCGCATCGAAGGTTGGCTACCATGCAGCACCATTCCACTCTGTCTCTTGCTTTGATGGTGCAGATTGTCGTTGTTGATTTGTCCATCTTTTGATGTTACTCGTCCATGTTAGTCTTGGTCTGCCTCTGCCTCTTTTACCTTGTATTTTCCCTTCCAATATTACTTTTATTAGGCTGTTGTGTCTTTTAGCATGCCCCAACAATTTCATTTGTCTTGTTCTATTTGAGTTTAGTAGTTCTCTTTTCATTTTAGTTGTTTTAGAACTTCCTTGTTTGTTTTCTTTTCTTTCCATCCATTTCCACCTATTCTTCTATAAATCCACATTTCAAAGGCTTCAATTTTACGTTCTGTTTTTTTTTGGTCTAATGTCCATGTTTCTGTACCAAACAGGAATATTGAAAAGATGTAAGATTTTACTATTCTTAGTTTTAGCCCTGATGTTGTTTGTCTTGATGTTAGTATATTTATTAAAATAAATAAATGAAAAATGTCTTCACAAACATGAATAAGCCAAAGAAAGGAAAACAATTTTAAATCATCCATCCAGGAAAGGGGTCACTGTCTAAGAGATGTAAGACGCAACTCGGAGAAGGGCGCAAGTATCCCGGTCACCGCCTCACATTTTATCTACACCTGAAACCTGGGATGTAATTGGAGAAGACAGATGGAAGTAGAGATGAAGAAGATGGAGAAGATATGGGATGATTTTTTTAAAATGTCAGGAAATAGAACGGCTTGGAAAGTGTTTGTTGAAGACCTAGGCTCCACGGGAAAATGAAAGGAAGAACTGTAAAAGCAAGAGGAAGATTAGAGGGAGGGTAATAGGAAGAGTAAGTGGAAGGGCAAGAGAAAGAGTAAGGGTAAGAACAAAAGGAAGAACAAGTAGAAGAACAAGAGGAGGAGCAAGCAGAAGAGTAAGTGGAAGAGCAAGAGGAAGAGCAAGAGGAAGTTAAGATGAAGAGCAAAAGTAATAGTAAGAGAAAGATCAAGAGAAAGTGCAAGATGAAGTGCAAGCGGAGGAGTAAAAGGAGGAGCAAGAGGAAGATAAGAGAAAGAGTAAGAAGAAGAGAAAAAGAGGACGAGCAAGAAGAAGAGCAAGAGAAAGAGTAAGATGAAGAACAAGAGAGAGATCAAGAGAAAGAGCAAGAAGAAGAGTAAGAGGAAGTGCAAGAGAAATGGCAAGAGGAAAAAGAGTAAGTGAAAGAGTAAGGGCAAGAGCAAAAGAAGAAGATCAAGAGAAGAGCAAATGGAAGAGCAAGAGAAGATCAAGTGGAAGAGCAAGAGAAGAGCAAGATAAAAGCGTAAGAGGAAGGGCAATAGGAAGAGCAAGCGGAAAAAGTAAGAGAAAGATCAAGTGGAAGATCAAGAGGAAGTGCAAAAGAGGAAGTGTAAGACGAAAAGTAAGTGGAGGAGCAAGTTGAAGAGTAAGAGAAAGAGCAAGAGGAAAATCAAGAGGAGGAACAAGAAGAAGATAAAGTGGAAGAGCAAGATAAAAAGAGTAAGGGAAAGAGCAAGGGGAAGATCAAGAGAAAAAGTAAGAGAAAGTACAAAGTGGAAGATCAAGAAGAAGAGTAAGATCAAGAGCAAGTGTAACAGAAAGAGTAAGAGAAAGAGCAAGGGGAAGATCAAGAGAAAAAGTAAGAGAAAGTACAAAGTGGAAGATCAAGAAGAAGAGTAAGATCAAGAGCAAGTGTAACAGAAAGAGTAAGAGAAAGAGCAAGTGGAAGAGTAAGTGAAAGTGCAAGAGAAAGGGCAAAAGAAATAGTAAGAGAAAGAGCAAGTGGAAGCGCAAGAGAAAGAATAAGAGAAAGATCAAGTGGAAGAGCAAGAAGAAGAGTAAGAGGAAGGCCAAATGTGGAAGAATAAGAAGAAGTTCAAGGAGAAGAGTAAGAGGAAAAGCAATAGAAAGAGTAAGGGGAATAGCAAGAAGATGAGCAAGAAAAAAGAGCAAGAAGAGGAGTAAGAGGAAGTGCAAGAGAAAGAGTAAGAAGAAGAGTAAGAGGAAGTGCAAGATAAAGAGTAAGAAGAAGAGTAAGTAGAAGGGCAAGAGAAAGAGTAAGAAGAGGAGTAAGAGGAAGTGCAAGAGAAAGAGTAAGAAGAAGAGTAAGAGGAAGGGCAAGAGAAAGAGTAAGAAGAAGAGTAAGAGGAAGGGCAAGAGAAGAGTAAGAAGAAGAGTAAGAGGAAGGGCAAGAGAAAGAGTAAGAAGAAGAGTAAGAGGAAGTGCAAGAGAAAGAGTAAGAAGAAGAGTAAGAGAAAAGAGCAAAAGAGTGAGATCAAGAAGATGAGTAAGATGAAGAGCAAAAGAGAAAGAGTAAGAAGAAGAGTAAGAGGAAGGGC
Source organism: Megaustenia siamemsis (assembly GCA_032433765.1). Classification (NCBI taxonomy): domain Eukaryota; kingdom Metazoa; phylum Mollusca; class Gastropoda; order Stylommatophora; family Ariophantidae; genus Megaustenia; species Megaustenia siamemsis. The sequence goes on along the minus strand of JAVIAB010000156.1, from coordinate 21,528,112 downwards.
AAGAGAAAGAGTAAGAAGAAGAGTAAGAGAAAGGGCAAGAGGAAAAGAGCAAAAGGACGAGCAAGAGAGGAGCAAGAGAAGGTGGAAGAGGAAGATCAAGAAGAAGAGCAAGCGGATGAGCAAGAGGAAGAAGTAAAAGAAAGAGTAAAAGAAAGAGTAAGAGGAAGGGCAAGAGGAAGTTCAAGAGAAGAGTAAGAGGAAGGGCAAATGGAAGGGCAAGAGGAAGGGCAAGAGGAAGGGCAAGTGGAAGGGCACGAGGAAGGGCAAGTGGAAGGGCAAGTGGAAGAAGTAAAAGAAAGAGTAAAAGAAAGAGTAAGAGGAAGGACAAGAGGAGGTTCAAGAGAAGAGTAAGAGGAAGGGCAAGTGGAAGGGCAAGAGGAAGGGCAAGAGGAAGGGCAAGTGGAAGGGCACGAGGAAGGGCAAGTGGAAGGGCAAGTGGAAGGGCAAGAGGAAGTGCAAGAGGAAGGGCACGAGGAAGGGCAAGAGGAAGTGCAAGAGGAAGGGCAAGTGGAAGGGCAAGAGGAAGGGCAAGAGGAAGAGTAAACATTTGAGCAAAAGAGGAAGATTGAGAGGAAGGGTAAGAGGAAGGGCAAGAAGAACCATATGAAGTGCAAGAAGAGGAGCAAGAGGTAATGGTCAGAGGAGAGTAAGAAGAAGAGCAAGGCAAGTTGCATTTTGAAATCGAGTTTCACTTTTTGGCTCTCTGTACAAATTGATAAGCTCACTTCCATCAAAATAGTGATATTTTACAAAACATATTTCTTGCAACCACCGCACTAAATAAAGTGTGATATTCATTTCAGGGATCAACTCAAGTAACTAGTTATCCATGCTTGCTTTCATTTGTCAGGATTGGTTCTATATACTTCTTCTGCGATCATGGCTCATTCACACTAGGACTCCGGACTCTCTTATGAAAGCAGCTGTCTGTTTAAGTGATTCGGTTGCCCCGTAGAGATTCTCTTCCAGGGAGGTGGGTGTGGGCCAATTTGTCCTCCTCAGGCCTATGTACTGAGGGGCAATCCTGTAGAACGTGTTTTTTTTTGTCATCCAGGGTACAGTGGCATCGGCTGGTAGTTCCTATTTTGAGGAGCATGTTGTTTCTCATTCTGCTGTGGGTGGTGCTTAGGCGAGGTTTTATAACTTGGTTCTATACACAAATAGATAATTTAACATTCTCATTCATTTCATAATTATCATCGAGTGCCATCTCCGCAACAAGGGTCGGCTACCATGGAGCGCCATTCTGATCTTTCTCTTGCTTTGATGATTAAGGTTGTCATAGGCTGGTTTGTACATATTTTGATGCTACTCGTCCATGTTAGTCTTGGTCTGCCTCTGCCTCTTTTACCTTGTATTTTCTCCTCCAGGATTACTTTTAGTAGGCCCTTGTGTCTTTTAACATGGCCTAAAAATCGCATTTGTCTTGTTTGAATTGTGTTTATTAGTTCTCTTTTCATTTTTAGTTGTTTTAAGACTTCATCGTTTGTTTTCTTTTCCTTCCATCCAATTCTGCCTATTCTTCTATATATCCACATTTCAAAGGCTTCAATTGTCTGTTCTGTTTTCTTGTCTAATGTCCATGTTTCTACACCATATAGGCATGTTGAGAAGACATAACATTTTGCTATTCTTAGTTTAACCCCTGGTGTTATTTGTTTTGATGTTAGTATGTTCTTCATGACATTCACATTACTTTTTGCCATTCCTATAAGCGTAGATTTATCTTGCCAAACATATTCCATGTAATCACGGTACTACATACATTTGTGATATCCATTTCAGGCATCGCTTCAAGTAACAGTCTGAACGCTTTTAAACTATGCCTGTGGAACAGCTGCAAACCAAGTAGAAACGTCTGCAACCTTCTTCGGACTCGTGTTCAACAGAATAACTGCATGTCTTTAACACCAGCCGCCTTTTCTGCCAGAGACTGTAATGCGTGAAAGAAAATATAAACTATTTAGTGCCTTAGTAGTTTAAATATAAACAGGTTATTTTAGAGGTTATAAATCAGTGATATTATACTAGTATGTATATATGAACATATATATCTAAAGGGATTAATGATTGTTTCATCTAAGACATATTTTCTTTGAAAACGCGTTGAGAACGTTTTAACAATAATTGTTGCACTATTAAATAACCGAGCTATGAAATAAATGCCTCTCCAATCACGGACCTGTTTTCACAATCACTTTTTCCTTACTTAATGAGAAAGCCAGCGTCATCATCACAGGCAAAATCACTTCTATCAACACTTTGGAGGGATTCAAGGGACGAAATTTTTAGCCTGAGCCACATAAGGGGGGATCGTTGAAATACGTTTATGTTATGTTTGTCAAAACGTGTCCAAATAAACCTGTTAGAGTTTATGTTTTATTTCCAGTTAGGATCTGTAATAAAATATGTGTATTTGTTTCAGCATTAATTAGATTAAATGAAATTCTATATGTGGACTGTAATTTTCTGTTTACCATTTATTTTGTTCTTCGGTTTATGGGGATTAAATATTGATTGGTACAATCAGTGACTGCCATGTACTTTGGTTGATATATTTATAAACACTCTTGATCTATCAATATATTTGTATGTTCTTAGCTTACCAGAACATTCTGTGATTCATTTAAAAACGTTCACATCAATAATTGAATATTGATAATAGTCAATAATCAATAATAATAATATATATTATAACAATTTATTAACCTAACGGCTTCGTTAATTCTTTTGGAACTTTAACGTTAACTGTTTATTTTCCTTTATTTATTTTCACTCTTGAAAGTTTAGATTATGTTATTTGGAATAGAAAAGTATCTTTCAAGTTTAATTTCCACTATGAAGACAGCCAAAGAAGGTGACTAGAGTAATACAGGTCTTCTTTCAAAGTCAGCAGACCAAATGTTCTAAGATAGAAGAAGATTTCAATGAAAAACAGACAAAAAAATAGTATTGGGAGCAACTGAAGACAAATAAAGAAGGGAAGAAACGAAACCAGAAAAAAGTAACGACAGTCACCTATCGCAGAACAAGAAAATTGTTTTCCTCTTCTTCTCCTACTGTTGCCCATCATGTGGGAATGTATGCATTATGTCGCTTGTTAACGGCAGACCACGAAATCTGCACACTTCGGATCGACAAATCAGCTATCGGCATGGGGACATTGGTATTTTTAATTGGTGATCAATATTGCCCGGGCAGAGATCATGTTGACCTAATTTTTTGCTAATTTTAACTGCCAATTTTTATTGAATGTGTGGATAGTGTTACGAGGACTTCCAGTTTTTTTGCTTCTTATTAGAGAGGGTTAGACATCAGATCTAACTGCCCAGAGAGGGTTAGACATCAGATCTAACTGCCCAGAGAGGGTTAGACATCAGATCTAACTGCCCAGAGAGGGTTAGACATCAGATCTAACTGCCCAGAGAGGGTTAGACATCAGATCTAACTGCCCAGAGAGGGTTAGACATCAGATCTAACTGCCCAGAGAGGGTTAGACATCAGATCTAACTGCCCAGAGAGGGTTAGACATCAGATCTAACTGCCCAGAGAGGGTTAGACATCGGTTCTAACTGCCCAGAGAGGGTTAGACATCAGATCTAACTGCCCAGAGAGGGTTAGACATCAGATCTAACTGCCCAGAGAGGGTTAGACATCAGATCTAACTGCCCAGAGAGGGTTAGACATCAGATCTAACTGCCCAGAGAGGGTTAGACATCAGATCTAACTGCCCAGAGAGGGTTAGACATCAGATCTAACTGCCCAGAGAGGGTTAGACATCAGATCTAACTGCCCAGAGAGGGTTAGACATCGGTTCTAACTACCCAGAGAGGGTTAGACATCAGATCTAACTGCCCAGAGAGGGTTAGACATCGGTTCTAACTACCCAGAGAGGGTTAGACATCAGATCTAACTGCCCAGAGAGGGTTAGACATCAGATCTAACTGCCCAGAGAGGGTTAGACATCAGATCTAACTGCCCAGAGAGGGTTAGACATCGGTTCTAACTACGCAGAGAGGGTTAGACATCGGTTCTAACTACCCAGAGAGGGTTAGACATCGGTTCTAACTGCCCAGAGAGGGTTAGACATCGGTTCTAACTACCCAGAGAGGGTTAGACATCGGTTCTAACTACCCAGAGAGGGTTAGACATCGGTTCTAACTGCCCAGAGAGGGTTAGACATCGGTTCTAACTACCCAGAGAGGGTTAGACATCGGTTCTAACTACCCAGAGAGGGTTAGACATCGGTTCTAACTGCCCAGAGAGGGTTAGACATCGGTTCTAACTACCCAGAGAGGGTTAGACATCGGTTCTAACTACCCAGAGAGGGTTAGACATCGGTTCTAACTACCCAGAGAGGGTTAGACATCGGATCTAACTACCCAGAGAGGGTTAGACATCGGTTCTAACTACCCAGAGAGGGTTAGACATCGGTTCTAACTACCCAGAGAGGGTTAGACATCGGTTCTAACTGCCCAGAGAGGGTTAGACATCGGTTCTAACTGCCCAGAGAGGGTTAGACATCGGTTCTAACTACCCAGAGAGGGTTAGACATCGGTTCTAACTGCCCAGAGAGGGTTAGACATCGGTTCTAACTACCCAGAGAGGGTTAGACATCGGTTCTAACTACCCAGAGAGGGTTAGACATCGGTTCTAACTACCCAGAGAGGATTAGACATCGGATCTAACTACCCAGAGAGGGTTAGACATCAGTTCTAACTGCCCAGAGAGGGTTAGACATAGGTTCTAACTGCCCAGAGAGGGTTAGACATCGGTTCTAACTACCCAGAGAGGGTTAGACATCGGATCTAACTACCCAGAGAGGGTTAGACATCGGTTCTAACTACCCAGAGAGGGTTAGACATCGGATCTAACTACCCAGAGAGGGTTAGACATCAGATCTAACTACCCAGAGAGGGTTAGACATCGGTTCTAACTACCCAGAGAGGGTTAGACATCGGATCTAACTACCCAGAGAGGGTTAGACATCAGATCTAACTACCCAGAGAGGGTTAGACATCGGTTCTAACTGCCCAGAGAGGGTTAGACATCGGTTCTAACTGCCCAGAGAGGGTTAGACATCGGTTCTAACTGCCCAGAGAGGGTTAGACATCGGTTCTAACTGCCCAGAGAGGGTTAGACATCGGTTCTAACTGCCCAGAGAGGGTTAGACATCAGATCTAACTACCCAGCGAGGGTTAGACATCGGTTCTAACTGCCCAGAGAGGGTTAGACATCGGATCTAACTACCCAGAGAGGGTTAGACATCAGATCTAACTACCCAGAGAGGGTTAGACATCAGATCTAACTGCCCAGAGAGGGTTAGACATCGGTTCTAACTACCCAGAGAGGGTTAGACATCAGATCTAACTACCCAGAGAGGGTTAGACATCGGATCTAACTACCCAGAGAGGGTTAGACATCGGATCTCACTACCCAGAAAGTGTTAGAGATCGGATCTTACTACCCAGATAGGGTTAGACATCGGATCTCACTACCCAGAGAGGGTTAGACATCGGATCTCACTACCCAGAAAGGGTTAGACATCGGATTTCACTACCCAGAGAGGGTTAGACATCGGATCTAACTACCCAGAGAGGGTTAGACATCGGATCTAACTACCCAGAGAGGGTTAGACATCGGATCTAACTACCCAGAGAGGGCTAGACATCGGATCTAACTACCCAGAGTAGTTTAAACATCTGATCTCTCAACCCAGAGAGGGTTAGACATCGGATCTAACAACAGAGAGGGTTAGACATCGGATCTAACTACCCAGAGAGGGCTAGACATCGGATCTAACTACCCAGAGTGGGTTAAACATCGGATCTCTCAACCCCGAGAGGGTTAGACATCAGATCTCACTGCCCAGAGATGGTTAGACATCAGATCTCACAACCCAGAGAGGGCTAGACATCGAATCTCACAACACAGATAAGGTTAGACCTCGGATCTCACAACCCAGAGAGGGCTAGACATCGAATCTCACAACTCAGAGAGGGCTAGACATCGAATCTCACAACCCAGAGAGGGCTAGACATCGGATCTCACAACCCAGAGAGGGCTAGACATCGAATCTCACAACCCAGAGAGGGCTAGACATCGAATCTCACAACCCAGAGATCCCTGGAAGGTAAAACCATAAAAACAACGGATTCGAATATAGTCCGTTTAGAATCGTTTGCCGAGATGTTATGATTTATAATTCAAAAAGTTCTTGATGATTTCACATGATTTTTGGCATACGGTGTTAAAATGTCCATGTCACGAGAACATATGTGTTACTCGATGTCTAGCTATAACGGTTTTCTTAAAGCGGCTAATTCCTTTGATCTTTGCCCATGTAACTATTATTTTGACCCTAATCAAAATGTTTTACAGTAATCTAGTGCAACGATGACCCATAGGCGTGTCCATAAAATTTTACTGGGTGGCAAGTATACAAATTTTAAATTATATATAGAACTTTTGTTCGTAGAGTCAATTTGATATAGTTCCATGCTCTTGGTGTGAGTTTCCCAAATGTTGTCGCTGCCTTTCAAATACGTACATTTAGTTCCTCATCTAAGGAAAGTGTGGCTGTAATAGTGGATCCAAGATAGCTGAACTTCTGTACTGACTCAAGCAGGCTTCCATTCAAAGTAATGGTTGTTGGTTTGCTTATAACATATTTTTGATTGCTTGGGTGGTCTTGAACAATAAACTGTTTAACAAATCAACTAGGAAATTTTGCAAATCAAACTATTTATCTGTAGACTTAATCAGAGTAATGATCATTCAGAATCAGACTAGTCAAATAGGTCGATTACTGCTTTCGGCTGAACAAACAACAAACCATCCTTTTTCCAATATTCCTCTTCTTGTCGTAACACATGATCCTCACATTTTACCCAGTAGTCTTTATTTATATTTGATAGAGCCTGATTTGTAAGTGTCTCAACATCGCATAATTTGAAAGTTTTATTTGTATATGCTACGTGTCCTTTAACTTTTGCCCAAACTAGTTCTATAGGATTTAAGTGTGCATGATATGGAGGTAGTCTCAAACATCTATGGCCATGTTCTTGAATTAACTTGTCTAATTTAAATATCTTTGTACGTTGTGTCTGTTTTACAAGGCTAAGCAATTCGGGTTTCAAGTAGCTGTCGTTAACTTGTATGTGTTCTTTTATGAACCACGTTTTAATTGCATCTTTTGTACTTGATGATGTTGGGATTCTATCTTCTACGTTAACTACGTTATGGTATGAAGCATTGTCCATTATCAGACAAGAAGGTCGATCTAATATTGGAAGGATACTTTTCTCGATCCAGTCTTTAAATATGTGCCCATTCATTTCGGAGTGGTAGTCTCTATTGTCTATGGATTTTGAAATGAAAACGAGATGAGCATTCTGCAACAACCCATTATGTCTGCTACCTGCATGTGCAACTATCAAACGTTGCCCTTTACTGCTTGGTACTGATCTTTTAATACTTCCATCTGCTAACTGCCATTCCTTTTCATTTGTATGATGAGCGTTGATCCAAGTTTCATCTAAATAAACAATATCATAATCATTTTCGCGCATTTCCTTCACTTCACGTAAATACTTGCTTCTAAGAGCTACTAGATGTGGCTTCTCACAAATAATGTTTTTTCCACCAGCATACTTTCTAAAGGTGAAGCCTGCACTTCTTAATATTTTTCATAATGAAGTTTTTGATATTTCAATGTCGCTGTTAGTTTTCAGCCAAAGCTTCAACTTTCTAAGTGTCACTTCTTCGTTTATATCAAACATTCGACAGATTTATCTTTTTACTAGGTCCTTATCAAAACTGTCTAACGTTTCTTTCCTTCCTTGCTTTCTTGCATTTGTTGGCAATAAATATCAGCTTCCTTTAACTATTCGATCAAATGAACGTTTACACAAACCTAAAATATGCATTGTTCTCTTCTCAGGGTTTGATAAAGAACAATAAAGATGTCCCTTTTTACGCTCTCTGCAGAAGTATTGATAAATCTTTATAGCAATGTTATGCTCAGTAAAATATTTTGCCTTTATATTCATTCTCACATAGACTTGCAGAAGATAATATGGATAGTGCCGCCTCCTTTCTGTAAATATTGAGATTTGCCTCTGAATTATGACTCGAACTCGAGTCTACGGCCGTGATTTTGACGTCACATAATTTCCGGTTTCGGCTAAAATGTCATTTTGTGCTAAACGGGAAATTTCATATGTAACATTTCTTTATAAAAATTTATAGTGGAAACATAACTATTTTAGGACGGTGCGCATTCAGCCGCGAAGGTCATGCCTATATGTTAAAGAATCAGCTGTGAGATGTAAGCATCTACATAATCCCGCCGGTGTTTATAATATCGATTAACTTTTTTTTAATATAGGTTAAATAAGGCATCTTTGAAACTGGATCACATTTCTTTGATAAAAAAATATTTTTATAGCGACATTAGTATTCTAAACCTAACTTCAAAAGATCAATGCAAATGAACAATAAGTTTTTGAAAAAAATAAATTAATGTCTAGGCAAACGAATCTGAACGGACTATAGAAGCGTATCTACATAGTGCTTAATTGTGGGTGTTGTTCGTTATGTGTATTTGCAAACATTAATTCAATTGGTTAAAATTAGTGTGGCCGTATTTCTCAATGATTTTGTCAACATGGTACACCTTTTTCTTATTCGTATTCTTCACAAGTTGTAACAATTCGGGTTTTAAATATGTGTCGTCAAATTTGACATTTTCATTCGCAAGCCATGTCCTAATTTGCTCTTTTGTATTTGATGCAGTAGGCACTTTGTCCCATCTTGAATTCCCTAAGGAAGTGCTGATATAGTAAAACAGTAACCTTTTGCATAGTTATAAATTTGCATTTCAAACTCATTGTAATTTAGATATAAATGTTGGTATTTAAAGTCAACAAATTGTCTACTGAGTCTTCACAAAATTAATAAAGATACGCCTTCACTTCGGTAATTAATGCCCAGGCCGTGGTGCGTCATGTCGTTCAATAACAATTCAGTTTTGTGCACGGGATTTTCCTGAACTTAGTGTTTCTGCAATAGCCAAACTATTTTACGTGAACGACCGCACCAAATTAATGTATATATCCTAAAATGGTGTCAAATTCGAACAGGGTGAATTTAATATAGCCTAAAGAAGAAAACTTTTAAACTAGATCAAATTTCTCAGAGCAAAAAATATTTCTATAACGACATCAATATTATAAGATTACATGCAAAAGTTGAAAGCAAAATAACAAACGGTTATCACGTAAAGCTAATTCAAGTGTGGTTATGAATTTCTGAACGGACTATAGAAGAATTCACACAGCCTAGGATACGAACCGTACGTAAACCTTTTTATCCAGAGTCTGGCATCTTACCACCCTCTCTCTCCACACAGAATATGTTATAAATCACAACACATTGTACACATTTTTTTAAATAATCGAAATAGAAAGATAAAAGTAGTCCTCCTTTTCAAACAAACGTCAACACCACAGACTTAAAGTATATAGTAACAGTCTAGAACTAGACGTAAACTCAACATTTCAGGCCATAACGTTCGACATTGAAAACTCAGAAAGAATGAACTAGACAAACTCAGAAAGAAGTAACTAGACAAACTCAGAAAGAAGAAACTAGACAAAGTCAGATATAAGGAACTAGACAAACTCAGAAAGAAGGAACTAGACAAATTCAGAAAGAAGGAACTAGACAAACTCAGAAAGAAGGAACTAGACAAATTCAGAAAGAAGGAACTAGACAAAGTTAGAAAGAAGGAATTAGACGAACTCAGAAAGAAGGAACTAGACAAACTCAGAAAGAAGAAACTAGACAAAGGCAGATAGAAGGAACTAGACAAACTCAGAAAGAAGGAACTAGACAAACTCAGAAAGAAAGAACTAGACAAACTCAGAAAAAAGGAACTAGACAAAGTCGGAAAGAAGAAACTAGACAAACTCAGAAAGAAGGAGCTAGACAAAGTCAGAAAGAAGGAAATAGACAAAGACAGAAAGATGGAACTAGACAAAGTCAGAAAGAAAAACTAGACAAAGTCAGAAAGAAGGAAATAGACAAAGTCAGAAAGAAGGAACTAGACAACGTCTGAAAGAAGAAACTAGACAAAGTCAGAAAGAAGAAACTAGACAAAGTCAGAAAGAAGGAACTAGACAAAGTCAGAAAGAAGGAACTAGACAAAGTCTGAAAGAAGAAACTAGACAAAGTCAAAAGAAGAAACTAGACAAAGTCAGAAAGAAGGCACTAGACAAAGTCAGAAAGAAGGAACTAGACAAAGTCAGAAAGAAGGAACTAGACAAAGTCAGAAAGAAGGAACTAGACAAAGTCAGAAAGAAGGAACTAGACAAAGTCAGAAAGAAGAAACTAGACAAAGTCAGAAAGAAGGAACTAGACAAAGTCAGAAAGAAGGAACTAGACAAAGTCAGAAAGAAGAAACTAGACAAAGTCAGAAAGAAGGAACTAGACAAAGTCAGAAAGAAGAAACTAGACAAAGTCAGAAAGAAGGAACTAGACAAAGTCAGAAAGAAGGAACTAGACAAAGTCAGAAAGAAGAAACTAGACAAAGTCAGAAAGAAGGAACTAGACAAAGTCAGAAAGAAGAAACTAGACAAAGTCAGAAAGAATGAACTAGACAAAGAGCAAAGCAATGGATGGCAATCATGAACAAATTTTCTGTCACAACTTGAGGAGCCGATGGGAGTGTGCTAAAGAAGCTTTACATGGGACAACCAGCCCTGAGTATGACATTGCAGCATGGACAACAGCATCAATGTCACATTTTGTAAAGATCAAGTGACTCCAAAATCAAGAAATGAGAATTATAACTAGTGGTATGAGATTAACACCCATTATAAAACAGAAAAAATGATCTGGCAATCAATAGAAGATAGAAGGGACACCAGGACTCAACAACAAGGTGAATAGATTCAGAATACTGAGAAATCACCCTATGTATAAGAGAATTAATGGTTTAGGTAAAAGTAGACTAAAGCGGAAAAAAAATTGTGGAATCAACAAAAGATATGCAGACAGCAGACCCAATAAAGTCAATGACAACAGCTAAACCATACATTAATACATACAAACACCCACTGTGGAGAAAACAACATATACCTGAATTAATAGATAGCATTCCCTACGTTTTATATAAAAACAGCCAGAATTTACAACACAGAAGAAGAATAACAATAAGATAGACAGAGAAACACTAGCCAAACTCCTCATGGACACATGCCTATACTGATAGTTGAGCAACATGGACACATCCCTATACAGATGGATCAGCAACATGGACACATCCCTATACTGATAGTTCAGCAACATGGACACATGCCTATACTGATAATTCAGCAACATGGACACATGCCTACTCAGATGGATTAGCAACATGGACACATGCCTATACTGATAATTCAGCAACATGGACACATGCCTATACTGATAATTCAGCAACATGGACACATGTCTATACTGATAATTCAGCAACATGGACACATGCCTATTCTGATAGATCAGCGACATGGACACATGCCTATACTGATAATTCAACAACGTGGACACATGCCTATACTGATAGATCAGCGACATGGACACATGCCAACACAGATGGATCAGCAACATGGACACATGCCTTTACAGATGGATAGAAAAACATGGACAAATGCCTACACAAACGGATCAGCAATCAATGGAACAGAAAATGGAGAGAATTTTTCTATGCCTTAAAAATGGAACACAAACAGTCTCTAATGTACCAGAAAATATGCCAAGTAACTTTACGGTAGAGACAGAAGCTCTTAAAGTTACAGCTAAAACTCTCTGGAGGGAGAAGATTAAATTTTAAAAAATTGTGTATTCCTCACAAATAACCTGTCAGTAGTTACAGCACTGAGAAGTGATGGAAATAAAGAACTCAATGATCTAAGATAAACACTCTACAAGCTCTGTCAGTAGTTACAGCTCTGAGAAGTCATGGAAACGAAGACCTCAATGATCTAAGATAAACACTCTACAAGCTCTGTCAGTAGTTACAGCTCTGATAAGTCATGGAAACGAAGACCTCAATGATCTAAGATAAACACTCTACAAGCTCTGTCAGTAGTTACAGCACTGAGAAGTCATGGAAACGAAGACCTCAATGATCTAAGATAAACACTCTACAAGCTCTGTCAGTAGTTACAGCTCTGAGAAGTCATGGAAACAAAGACCTCAATGATCTAAGATAAACACTCTACAAGCTCTGTCAGTAGTTACAGCTCTGAGAAGTCATGGAAATGAAGACCTCAGTGATCTAAGAGAAACACTCTACACGATCTTCCGGAGATCCAGAAGAACTGTAATTTAGTGGATTCCATCTCACTGCAATATTCCTGGAAACGATCATGCAGGCAGGCTGGCAAAGGAAGATGGCAAATTATTCCAGCCAGATACAAGTACAACTTATGAGAAATCAAAGAGGTTTGTCAGGAACAAATGGAACACAGAACGCCAGGGAAATCAGAAAAAATGATTCCTGCTCCAGCTGAACAGAAAAGAACAAGTAACAATGTGTATACTCTGAACAAGCCACCAAATCAGACACAAGAATACTTGAATTTATTTTTACTACGGACAAAGAAATTAATTTATAATGTAAATTTGACTCCCATCGCCAATCACCATCAAGAGCGTTCTTCCCGAGAATGCATGGAAAAAGAGGAAGACCTAGAAGATAGATAGATGCAGTGATAGAGACATGTAACAACAAAGGAAAATCACTAATTCAGACAGTGAATAATAGAACAAATAAGTATGTGTTAGCACTCGGAAAAATTAACAGACAAACAACAACAGAAAAAAACGAAGAACAATATATGGTCCGAAGTGGGATCGAACCCGTACTCCCTGGCACCGCGCCTTGCCACGAGAGGCCGAACGCTTGGCACACTGCCACTCAGCCAACTAAAAATTGGCTATTGTAGTAGTGTCTTCCACGAAAGGCGCTCTCAATGACTATAGCATAGGGTAACGATCTCAGACCGGAAATAAATTGTATATTTGTACTTTCCTATTAATGCAAGTATCTCCCAGTAGGGCTGAATACTTGTGTTGTAGACAAACATTTTATAGGACGAAACAGCACGAATAGTAGTTTCCAGTGGTTATATACTGGTAACAAATAATAATACATAAATATTATTATATGGGGAACTTCCGAGGCGATAATAGGGAATAATAGAACAAACAAGTATGTGTTAGCACTCGGAAAATTAACAGACAAACAACAACAGAAAAAAACGAAGAACAATATATGGTCCGAAGTGGGATCGAACCCGTACTCCCTGGCACCGCGCCTTGCCACGAGAGGCCAAACGCTTGGCACACTGCCACTCAGCCAACTAAAAAATTGGCTATTGTAGTAGTGTCTTCCACGAAAGGCGCTCTCAATGACTATAGCATAGGGTAACGATCTCAGACCGGAAATAAATTGTATATTTGTACTTTCCTATTAATGCAAGTATCTCCCAGTAGGGCTGAATACTTGTGTTGTAGACAAACATTTTATAGGACGAAACAGCACGAATAGTAGTTTCCAGTGGTTATATACTGGTAACAAATAATAATACATAAATATTATTATATGGGGAACTTCCGAGGCGATAATAGGGAATAATAGAACAAATAAGTATGTGTTAGCACTCGGAAAAATTAACAGACAAACAACAACAGAAAAAAACGAAGAACAATATATGGTCCGAAGTGGGATCGAACCCGTACTCCCTGGCACCGCGCCTTGCCACGAGAGGCCGAACGCTTGGCACACTGCCACTCAGCCAACTAAAAATTGGCTATTGTAGTAGTGTCTTCCACGAAAGGCGCTCTCAATGACTATAGCATAGGGTAACGATCTCAGACCGGAAATAAATTGTATATTTGTACTTTCCTATTAATGCAAGTATCTCCCAGTAGGGCTGAATACTTGTGTTGTAGACAAACATTTTATAGGACGAAACAGCACGAATAGTAGTTTCCAGTGGTTATATACTGGTAACAAATAATAATACATAAATATTATTATATGGGGAACTTCCGAGGCGATAATAGGGAATAATAGAACAAATAAGTATGTGTTAGCACTCGGAAAAATTAACAGACAAACAACAACAGAAAAAAACGAAGAACAATATATGGTCCGAAGTGGGATCGAACCCGTACTCCCTGGCACCGCGCCTTGCCACGAGAGGCCGAACGCTTGGCACACTGCCACTCAGCCAACTAAAAAATTGGCTATTGTAGTAGTGTCTTCCACGAAAGGCGCTCTCAATGACTATAGCATAGGGTAACGATCTCAGACCGAAATAAATTGTATATTTGTACTTTCCTATTAATGCAAGTATCTCCCAGTAGGGCTGAATACTTGTGTTGTAGACAAACATTTTATAGGACGAAACAGCACGAATAGTAGTTTCCAGTGGTTATATACTGGTAACAAATAATAATACATAAATATTATTATATGGGGAACTTCCGAGGCGATAATAGGGAATAATAGAACAAACAAGTATGTGTTAGCACTCGGAAAAATTAACAGACAAACAACAACAGAAAAAAACGAAGAACAATATATGGTCCGAAGTGGGATCGAACCCGTACTCCCTGGCACCGCGCCTTGCCACGAGAGGCCGAACGCTTGGCACACTGCCACTCAGCCAACTAAAAAATTGGCTATTGTAGTAGTGTCTTCCACGAAAGGCGCTCTCAATGACTATAGCATAGGGTAACGATCTCAGACCGGAAATAAATTGTATATCTGTACTTTCCTATTAATGCAAGTATCTCCCAGTAGGGCTGAATACTTGTGTTGTAGACAAACATTTTATAGGACGAAACAGCACGAATAGTAGTTTCCAGTGGTTATATACTGGTAACAAATAATAATACATAAATATTATTATATGGGGAACTTCCGAGGCGATAATAGGGAATAATAGAACAAATAAGTATGTGTTAGCACTCGGAAAAATTAACAGACAAACAACAACAGAAAAAAACGAAGAACAATATATGGTCCGAAGTGGGATCGAACCCGTACTCCCTGGCACCGCGCCTTGCCACGAGAGGCCGAACGCTTGGCACACTGCCACTCAGCCAACTAAAAAATTGGCTATTGTAGTAGTGTCTTCCACGAAAGGCGCTCTCAATGACTATAGCATAGGGTAACGATCTCAGACCGGAAATAAATTGTATATTTGTACTTTCCTATTAATGCAAGTATCTCCCAGTAGGGCTGAATACTTGTGTTGTAGACAAACATTTTATAGGACGAAACAGCACGAATAGTAGTTTCCAGTGGTTATATACTGGTAACAAATAATAATACATAAATATTATTATATGGGGAACTTCCGAGGCGATAATAGGGAATAATAGAACAAATAAGTATGTGTTAGCACTCGGAAAAATTAACAGACAAACAACAACAGAAAAAAACGAAGAACAATATATGGTCCGAAGTGGGATCGAACCCGTACTCCCTGGCACCGCGCCTTGCCACGAGAGGCCGAACGCTTGGCACACTGCCACTCAGCCAACTAAAAAATTGGCTATTGTAGTAGTGTCTTCCACGAAAGGCGCTCTCAATGACTATAGCATAGGGTAACGATCTCAGACCGGAAATAAATTGTATATTTGTACTTTCCTATTAATGCAAGTATCTCCCAGTAGGGCTGAATACTTGTGTTGTAGACAAACATTTTATAGGACGAAACAGCACGAATAGTAGTTTCCAGTGGTTATATACTGGTAACAAATAATAATACATAAATATTATTATATGGGGAACTTCCGAGGCGATAATAGGGAATAATAGAACAAATAAGTATGTGTTAGCACTCGGAAAAATTAACAGACAAACAACAACAGAAAAAAACGAAGAACAATATATGGTCCGAAGTGGGATCGAACCCGTACTCCCTGGCACCGCGCCTTGCCACGAGAGGCCGAACGCTTGGCACACTGCCACTCAGCCAACTAAAAAATTGGCTATTGTAGTAGTGTCTTCCACGAAAGGCGCTCTCAATGACTATAGCATAGGGTAACGATCTCAGACCGGAAATAAATTGTATATTTGTACTTTCCTATTAATGCAAGTATCTCCCAGTAGGGCTGAATACTTGTGTTGTAGACAAACATTTTATAGGACGAAACAGCACGAATAGTAGTTTCCAGTGGTTATATACTGGTAACAAATAATAATACATAAATATTATTATATGGGGAACTTCCGAGGCGATAATAGGGAATAATAGAACAAATAAGTATGTGTTAGCACTCGGAAAAATTAACAGACAAACAACAACAGAAAAAAACGAAGAACAATATATGGTCCGAAGTGGGATCGAACCCGTACTCCCTGGCACCGCGCCTTGCCACGAGAGGCCGAACGCTTGGCACACTGCCACTCAGCCAACTAAAAAATTGGCTATTGTAGTAGTGTCTTCCACGAAAGGCGCTCTCAATGACTATAGCATAGGGTAACGATCTCAGACCGGAAATAAATTGTATATTTGTACTTTCCTATTAATGCAAGTATCTCCAGTAGGGCTGAATACTTGTGTTGTAGACAAACATTTTATAGGACGAAACAGCACGAATAGTAGTTTCCAGTGGTTATATACTGGTAACAAATAATAATACATAAATATTATTATATGGGGAACTTCCGAGGCGATAATAGGGAATAATAGAACAAATAAGTATGTGTTAGCACTCGGAAAAATTAACAGACAAACAACAACAGAAAAAAACGAAGAACAATATATGGTCCGAAGTGGGATCGAACCCGTACTCCCTGGCACCGCGCCTTGCCACGAGAGGCCGAACGCTTGGCACACTGCCACTCAGCCAACTAAAAAATTGGCTATTGTAGTAGTATCTTCCACGAAAGGCGCTCTCAATGACTATAGCATAGGGTAACGATCTCAGACCGGAAATAAATTGTATATTTGTACTTTCCTATTAATGCAAGTATCTCCCAGTAGGGCTGAATACTTGTGTTGTAGACAAACATTTTATAGGACGAAACAGCACGAATAGTAGTTTCCAGTGGTTATATACTGGTAACAAATAATAATACATAAATATTATTATATGGGGAACTTCCGAGGCGATAATAGGGAATAATAGAACAAATAAGTATGTGTTAGCACTCGGAAAAATTAACAGACAAACAACAACAGAAAAAAACGAAGAACAATATATGGTCCGAAGTGGGATCGAACCCGTACTCCCTGGCACCGCGCCTTGCCACGAGAGGCCGAACGCTTGGCACACTGCCACTCAGCCAACTAAAAAATTGGCTATTGTAGTAGTGTCTTCCACGAAAGGCGCTCTCAATGACTATAGCATAGGGTAACGATCTCAGACCGGAAATAAATTGTATATTTGTACTTTCCTATTAATGCAAGTATCTCCCAGTAGGGCTGAATACTTGTGTTGTAGACAAACATTTTATAGGACGAAACAGCACGAATAGTAGTTTCCAGTGGTTATATACTGGTAACAAATAATAATACATAAATACTATTATATGGGGAACTTCCGAGGCGATAATAGGGAATAATAGAACAAATAAGTATGTGTTAGCACTCGGAAAAATTAACAGACAAACAACAACAGAAAAAAACGAAGAACAATATATGGTCCGAAGTGGGATCGAACCCGTACTCCCTGGCACCGCGCCTTGCCACGAGAGGCCGAACGCTTGGCACACTGCCACTCAGCCAACTAAAAAATTGGCTATTGTAGTAGTGTCTTCCACGAAAGGCGCTCTCAATGACTATAGCATAGGGTAACGATCTCAGACCGGAAATAAATTGTATATTTGTACTTTCCTATTAATGCAAGTATCTCCCAGTAGGGCTGAATACTTGTGTTGTAGACAAACATTTTATAGGACGAAACAGCACGAATAGTAGTTTCCAGTGGTTATATACTGGTAACAAATAATAATACATAAATATTATTATATGGGGAACTTCCGAGGCGATAATAGGGAATAATAGAACAAATAAGTATGTGTTAGCACTCGGAAAAATTAACAGACAAACAACAACAGAAAAAACGAAGAACAATATATGGTCCGAAGTGGGATCGAACCCGTACTCCCTGGCACCGCGCCTTGCCACGAGAGGCCAAACGCTTGGCACACTGCCACTCAGCCAACTAAAAAATTGGCTATTGTAGTAGTGTCTTCCACGAAAGGCGCTCTCAATGACTATAGCATAGGGTAACGATCTCAGACCGGAAATAAATTGTATATTTGTACTTTCCTATTAATGCAAGTATCTCCCAGTAGGGCTGAATACTTGTGTTGTAGACAAACATTTTATAGGACGAAACAGCACGAATAGTAGTTTCCAGTGGTTATATACTGGTAACAAATAATAATACATAAATATTATTATATGGGGAACTTCCGAGGCGATAATAGGGAATAATAGAACAAATAAGTATGTGTTAGCACTCGGAAAAATTAACAGACAAACAACAACAGAAAAAACGAAGAACAATATATGGTCCGAAGTGGGATCGAACCCGTACTCCCTGGCACCGCGCCTTGCCACGAGAGGCCGAACGCTTAATTCAGACAGTACGAGCAGCTCAAGAACGACAAGTGATATAAACTACGACACCTCTTCGGTGTCAGTGAAAAGAGAAAAGAAAGAGGAAGAAAGAAAGAACAAGCTACGACAGATTGAAGTACCACTTATTTATAGATCTAAGGATAGGTATCTCTGATGAATGTAAATGTGGCGCAGACAAAATGACTATAGAGCATGGGCTACAATCATGCCTAACATGTGCTGAACAGAGAAGGCTCTTTTGGGCATCACAGGTACCATACCATGACAAGTTGTATGGATGTGTCATCAGCGAACAGAGAAAGCTCTTGTGGCCATCACCGGTAACATACCATGACATGTTGTATGGAGATGTCATCAGTGAACAGAGAAGGCTCTTGTGGGCATCACTGGTAACATACCATGACAAGTTGTATGGATGTGTCATCAGTGAACAGAGAAGGCTCTTGTGGCCATCACTGGTAACATACCATGACATGTTGTATGGATGTGTCTTCAGCGAACAGAGAAGGCTCTTGTGGGCATTACTGGTAACATACCATGACATGTTGTATGGAGGTGGCATCAGCGAACAGAGAAAGCTCTTGTGGGCATTACTGGTAACATACCATGACATGTTGTATGGAGGTTGCATCAGCGAACAGAGAAATCTCTTGTGGGCATCACTGGTAACATACCATGACATGTTGTATGGAGGTGTCATCAGTGAACAGAGAAGGCTATTGTGGGCATCAATGGTACCATACCATGACAAGTTGTATGGAGGTGTCATCAGCGAACAGAGAAAGCTCTTGTGGGCATCACTGGTAACATACCATGACAAGTTGTATGGAGGTTGCATCAGCGAATAGAGAAAGAAAGCTCTTGTGTACATTACTGGTAACATACCATGACAAGTTGTATGGAGTTGCATCAGCGAACAGAGAAAGCTCTTGTGGGCATCACTGGTAACATACCATGACAAGTTGTATAGAGGTTGCATCAGCGAATAGAGAAAGAAAGCTCTTGTGTACATTACTGGTAACATACCATGACAAGTTGTATGGAGGTTGCATCAGCGAACAGAGAAAGCTCGTGTGGGCATCACTGGTAACATACCATGACAAGTTGCATGGAGGTTGCATCAGCGAACAGAGAAAGCTCTTGTGGGCATCACTGGTAACATACCATGACAAGTTGTATGGAGGTTGCATCAGCGAACAGAGAAAGCTCTTGTGGGCATCACTGGTAACATACCATGACAAGTTGTATGGAGGTGTCATCAGTGAACAGAGAAGGCTCTTGTGGGCATCACTGGTAACATACCATGACAAGTTGTATGGAGGTTGCATCAGCGAACAGAGAAAGCTCTTGTGGGCATCACTGGTACCATACCATGACAAGTTGCATGGAGGTTGCATCAGCGAACAGAGAAAGCTCTTGTGGGCATCACTGGTAACATACCATGACAAGTTGTATGGAGGTTGCATCAGCGAACAGAGAAAGCTCTTGTGGGCATCACTGGTAACATACCATGACAAGTTGTATGGAGGTTGCATCAGCGAACAGAGAAAGAAAGCTCTTGTGGGCATCACTGGTAACATACCATGACAAGTTGTATGGAGGTTGCATCAGCGAACAGAGAAAGCTCTTGTGGGCATCACTGGTAACATACCATGACAAGTTGTATGGAGATTGCATCAGCGAACAGAGAAATCTCTTGTGGGCATCACTGGTAACATACCATGACAAGTTGTATGGAGGTTGCATCAGCGAACAGAGAAAGCTCTTGTGGGCATCACTGGTAACATACCATGACAAGTTGTATGGAGGTTGCATCAGCGAACAGAGAAATCTCTTGTGGGCATCACTGGTAACATACCATGACAAGTTGTATGGAGGTTGCATCAGCGAACAGAGAAAGCTCTTGTGGGCATCACTGGTAACATACCATGACAAGTTGTATGGAGGTTGCATCAGCGAACAGAGAAAGCTCGTGTGGGCATCACTGGTAACATACCATGACAAGTTGTATGGAGGTTGCATCAGCGAACAGAGAAGGCTCTTGTGGGCATCACTGGTAACATACCATGACAAGTTGTATGGAGGTTGCATCAGCGAACAGAGAAAGCTCTTGTGGGCATCACTGGTAACATACCATGACAAGTTGTATGGAGGTTGCATCAGCGAACAGAGAAAGCTCTTGTGGGCATCACTGGTAACATACCATGACAAGTTGTATGGAGGTTGCATCAGCGAATAGAGAAAGAAAGCTCTTGTGTACATTACTGGTAACATACCATGACAAGTTGTATGGAGGTGTCATCAGCGAATAGAGAAAGAAAGCTCTTGTGTACATTACTGGTAACATACCATGACATGTTGTATGGAGGTGTCATCAGCGTTGAACTGAAGAACACTTTCATCCAACTTGTTGTCGTCTAGAGGTGTGCGCAGAAGAAGAAAAAGAAAGATAGTGCAGACGGTGTCGAGGGAGATGCAAAGTTCTTGGTCTCGCCATTTTGGTGGTTACAATCATTGTCAATTTATGCTATTGTAGTGTTTCTTTGATGTTGTTTCTCCATCTTACTCTGGGTCGGTCTTTTGCTCCTCTTCTTTCTTCTCTTCTAATAAATGATTTGCACGGTAATCAATCGCACGGTAATTTTTCTAGATGGGCAAACCAGTTTGTTGTTTTTGTATTTAGTTTAGGATTGGCTCAATGCCTACTCTTTCTCTTATAATATCATTTCTGATTCTGTCTTTTCTGGTCATTCTAACTGTCTTTCTCAGACAGCACACCTATGTGGTCACGAGCTAACTTTTGTGCTTAGACCTAAGTGACCATGTTTGGCATTGGTAGCACAACGTGGGAATGAATATACTATGTATATGACGTTTTTCCTTGGTGCTAATAGGTATTGCTATGTGTTGAAGTAAAGGAGCTAGCTGTAACAATATTTGGTTTGCCGTATCGTATCTTACGTCTATTTCTTTGTCGATTTTAGCATCTTCAGAGAATGTTGTTCCCAAATATGTAAAGCTTGTTACTTGTTGTTTCAACTTGATGTTCTATAGCTATATTTAATGTCTACTTTTTTCCTATTGATACAACTTCATTTTTTCAGTGCCAGTTATATTACTGATATTTAATTTAGTATCAATTTTAATTTCTTGTTAATTTTGGTCTAATTTGCCCACTTGGTTTTCATATCTGCGTCAGTTGTTCCATTACTTTTGTGATCTGTCTAATTCCGATTAGTGTGCATAGAGTGAAGTGTATTGCTCTCACTATTTTTGATTTGAATTGATACTATATGTGAGTTATTTGTCTCTTTATTTACGGTTTTTGGTAATCAAGCTCGTGACATTTTCAACTTCCTGTTTCTAATATTAGAACGAAAAACGTCCAGTCTCACTATCGTTCTTATCCTTGTTTTGACATTCTTTAATGCTTGATCTCCATTATTTCTTTTTCTCCGTGTGTTTAATGACAGTTTATTTATTTATAATTAATTAATTAATTAATTTTTAACCTACAGAAGGGGATGTAATCATGGGATTTGCTTGTTCAAAATAACTATCTTGTCACGTCCCTTGTGCAAACATTACAGTTTTAATGAGGGTTATTGCCCTTTAAAAACATGTGGCCGCATGCACTGGACGTTAATTATTCCAATCAAGCTTTGTAATTAGAGAATCTCGGCAGAATATAATGCATATATATATATATATATATATATATATATATATATATGATTGGGAGGAGGGGAGAGGTGGAATGGAAGTAAAAAAAAACACCTAACATTTTTCTCTATGTGGCTACTTCTCTGATCTCATGCTAACTCACTATCTGTGAGTTCCAACAATTACCTTCTCTGAGATCATGCTAACTCACTATCTATATCTTCCAACAATTACCTTCTCTGAGATCATGTTAACTCACTATCTGTGAGTTCTAACAATTATCTTCACTGAGGTCATGCTAACTCACTATCTGTAAGTTCCCACGATTACCTTCTCTGAGATCATGCTAGCTCACTTTCTGTACTGTCAAGTTCCATAATTACATTCTCTGAGCTTATAGTATCTCACTTTCTGTACTGTCAAGTTCCATAATTACATTCTCTGAGCTTATAGTATCTCACTTTCTGTACTGTCAAGTTCCATAATTACATTCTCTGAGCTTATAGTATCTCACTTTCTGTACTGTCAAGTTCCATAATTACATTCTCTGAGCTTATAGTATCTCACTTTCTGTACTGTCAAGTTCCATAATTACATTCTCTGAGCTTATAGTATCTCACTTTCTGTACTGTCAAGTTCCATAATTACATTCTCTGAGCTTATAGTATCTCACTTTCTGTACTGTCAAGTTCCATAATTACATTCTCTGAGCTTATAGTATCTCACTTTCTGTACTGTCAAGTTCCATAATTACATTCTCTGAGCTTATAGTATCTCACTTTCTGTACTGTCAAGTTCCATAATTACCTTCTATGAGCTTATAGTATCTCACTTTCTGTACTGTCAAGTTCCATAATTACCTTCTCTGAGCTTATAGTATCTCACTTTCTGTACTGTCAAGTTCCAACAATTACCTTCTCAGAGTTCATGCTAACTCTCTCTCTTCTCTGTACTGTCAAGTTCCAACAATTACCTTCTCTGTATACCTTAGAAAATTAGAAACTGTAAAAAATAAATCATCTTTATAGCGTGGTCCCAGAGACGTCCATGAGAATCCGTTTCAGAAGGAAATGCAACCTTCAAATGGTTTCAATTTCAAGTTTGATTTCCCCATCAAAATAATGCTACTTGACTTATTTCTCTCGAAACTTCCACAACTTGCTCATTGTAAAACATTTCCAGGAAAAATATTGATTATTTCATCATCATCATCGCGTGCCGTCTCCGCAACGAAGGTTGGCTACCATGGATCGCCATTCTACTCTGTTTCTTGCTTTGATGGTGCAGGCTGACATAGATTGACTTATCGATCTTTTGATGATACTCGTCCATGTTAGTCTGGGTTTGCCTCTGCCTCTTTTACCTTGTATTTTTCCTTCCAATATTACTTTTAGTAGGCTGTTGTGTCTTTTAACATGCCCCAAAAATTTCATTTGTCTTGTCTTAATTGTATTTAGTAGTTCTCTTTTTATTGTCAGTTGTTTTAAAACTTCATCGTTTGTTATCTTTTGTATTATTAATTGATTATTTCTATTATTACAATATGTAACCTTTGACCTCTTGACAGTTTTTAGCCAGCAATAACGATTTGTCAGTTACTGATATTACTAGATTACTTGCTGTTTTACTGAACAGCTTCTTTCGTGGCTGCTCTCGTTCTATCTGCTAATATTGTACAAACAAATCCGACCTCTGAATGAAAAAGTTATAATTGTGGTGTCTGGCATAGTCTTCTTTCTCCTACGCCTTTTCTTTTCTGATCTTGACATCATCATCATCATCATCATCATTGAGTGCCTTCTCCGCATCGAAGGTTGGCTACCATGGAGCGCCATTCCATTCTGTCTCTTGCTTTGATGGTGCAGACTGTCATAGGTTGACTTGTCCATCTTTTAATGTTACTAGTCCATGTTAGTCATGGTATGCCTCTGCCTCTTTTACCTTGAATTTTCCCTTCCAAT
Source organism: Megaustenia siamemsis (assembly GCA_032433765.1). Classification (NCBI taxonomy): domain Eukaryota; kingdom Metazoa; phylum Mollusca; class Gastropoda; order Stylommatophora; family Ariophantidae; genus Megaustenia; species Megaustenia siamemsis. The sequence goes on along the minus strand of JAVIAB010000156.1, from coordinate 21,503,835 downwards.
ATTACTTTTATTAGGCTGTTGTGTCTTCTAACATGGCCCAAAAATTTCATTTGTCTTGTTCTAATTATGTTTAGTAGTTCTCTTTTCATTTTGAGTTGTTTTAAAACTTCATCGTTTGTTTTCTTTTCTTTCCATCTAATTCTACCTATTCTTCTATAAATCCACATTCCAAAGACTTCAATTTTCAATTCTATTTTCTTGTCTAATGTCCATGTTTCTGCACCATACAAGAATATTTAGAAGATGTAACATTTTGCTATCCTTAGTTTTAGCTCTGGTGTTATTTGTTTTGATATTAGTATATTTTTCATGGCATTAAAATTACTTTTTGCCATTCCTATTCTTTTGTTTATTTCATTTGTACATTTTCCATAACTGGTTATAGTATGTCTAAGGTAGTTGTAGCTCTGAACTGTCTCCAGATGTATTCCTTTAACTTTGATATTTAATTGTAGGTCTTGAGAATTTTCTTTGTTAATGATCATAGTTTTAGTCTTTCTGATATTCAAATCTAGTGTCCATATATTTTGCTGGTGTTGTTTATTACATTAAGTAATTGTTGTAGATCTTTAGGTTTGTCTGCTAGAATAACAGCATCATCAGCATATCTTAGGTTATTGACGATGTCATCATTACTTCCTTAATTGGTTTGGTTTGGTTACGGTTATGGAAGGCCCCGGTATCACTGCAAACGAATTAAAATCCATAATTGCTCAACCGCCTGTGCCAGCGTAATCATCCAAATTAATATCTCATCTCCCAAACAAAGATATATAACTGTAGTCCCCATCGTAGCAGTCTCAGCACACGCCAAAAGACATACTTCTTCGAATGTTGCTGAAACGTATTATTTATATTTGTTCTCCATGTGCTACAGCCTGATGTCAGGCTTTCCCATTTTAACACAAAAGTCTATAAGGATATACACAGAAATCTAACTATATGGCGATAATATGCTTTGATTCTCAAAAAAAAAAAGGAAAATAAGTCACTTCCGTGGGGTGCAGTTCTAGGTCAGGAACGACCGGATAAAAATGGATATGTCCGACTAATAGAGTAATTATAAACTGTTGCATAAGCTGTTGGCCGGAATTATCAATTATAATCCAATCGTTGCCTGACCAAGCTCCGCGCCTGACTTAGCTCCGTGCCTGACCAAGCTCCGTGCCTGACCAAGCTCCGTGCCTGACTTAGCTCCGTGCCTGACCAAGCTCCGTGCCTGACTTAGCTTCGTGCCTGACTTAGCTTCGTGCCTGACCAAGCTCCGTGCCTGACCAAGCTCCGTGCCTGACCAAGCTCCGTGCCTGACCAAGCTCCGTGCCTGACTTAGCTTCGTGCCTGACCAAGCTCCGTGCCTGACCAAGCTCCGTGCCTGACCAAGCTCCGTGCCTGACTTAGCTTCGTGCCTGACCAAGCTCCGTGCCTGACCAAGCTCCGTGCCTGACCAAGCTCCATGCCTGACCAAGCTCCGTGCCTGACTTAGCTCCGTGCCTGATTTAGCTTCGTGCCTGACTTAGCTTCGTGCCTGACTTAGCTTCGTGCCTGACTTAGCTTCGTGCCTGACCAAGCTCCGTGCCTGACCAAGCTCCGTGCCTGACCAAGCTCCGTGCCTGACCAAGCTCCGTGCCTGATTTAGCTTCGTGCCTGACCAAGCTCCGTGTCTGACCATGCTCCGTGCCTGACCAAGCTCCGTGCCTGACCAAGATCCGTGCCTGACCTAGCTCCGTGCCTGACTTAGCTCCGTGCCTGACCGAGCTCCGTGCCTGACCAAGCTCCGCGCCTGACCAAGCTTCGCGTCTGACCAAGCGCCGTGCCTGACCAAGCTCCGTGCTTGACCTAGCTCCGTGCCTGAATTAGCTCAGCGCCTGACCAAGCTCCGTACCTGACCAAGCTCCGCGCCTGACCAAGCTCCGCGCTTGACCAAGCGCCGTGACTTGACCAAATTCCATGCCTGACTTAGCTCCGTGCCTGACCTAGCTCCGTGACTGACCAAGCTCCGTGCTTGACCTAGCTCCGAACTTGACCTAGCTCCGTGCCTGACCAAGCTCCTTGCCTGACCAACCTCCGTGCCTCATCTAGCTCCGAGCTTGACCTAACTCCGTGTCTGACCAAGCTCCTTGCCTGACCAAGCTCCTTGCCTGACCAAGCTCCTTGTCTGACCTAGCTCCTTGCCTGACCTAGCTCCTTGCATGACCAAGCTCCTTGCCTGACCTAGCTCCTTGCCTGACCTAGCTCCTTGCCTGACCTAGCTCCTTGCATGACCAAGCTCCTTGCCTGACCTAGCTCCTTGCCTGACCTAGCTCCTTGCCTGACCAAGCTCCTTGCCTGACCTAGCTCCTTGCCTGACCAAGCTCCGTGCCTGACCTAACTCCGAGCTTGACCAAGCTCTTTGCCTGACCTAGCTCCTTGCCTGACCTAGCTCCGAGCTTGACCAAGCTCCTTGTCTGACCTAGCTCCGAGCTTGACCAAGCTCCTTGCCTGACCTAGCACCTTGCCTGACCAAGCTCCTTGCCTGACCAAACTCCGAGCTTGACCAAGCTCCGTGCCTGACCTAGCTCCTTGCCTGATCTAGCTCCGAGCTTGACCTAACTCCGTGTCTGACCAAGCTCCTTGCCTGACCAAGCTCCTTGTCTGACCTAGCTCCTTGCCTGACCTAGCTCCTTGCATGACCAAGCTCCTTGCCTGACCTAGCTCCTTGCCTGACCTAGCTCCTTGCCTGACCTAGCTCCTTGCATGACCAAGCTCCTTGCCTGACCTAGCTCCTTGCCTGACCAAACTCCGAGCTTGACCAAGCTCCTTGCCTGACCTAGCTCCTTGCCTGACCAAGCTCCGTGCCTGACCTAACTCCGAGCTTGACCAAGCTCTTTGCCTGACCTAGCTCCTTGCCTGACCTAGCTCCGAGCTTGACCAAGCTCCGTATCTGACCTAGCTCCGAGCTTGACCAAGCTCCTTGCCTGACCTAGCACCTTGCCTGACCAAGCTCCTTGCCTGACCAAACTCCGAGCTTGACCAAGCTCCGTGCCTGACCTAGCTCCGAGCTTGACCTAACTCCGTGCCTGACCAAGCTCCACACCTCATGAAAGTGATTTATTTTCCCTATTTGAGAGTCTAGCATATTATCACCATGTAGTTAGATTTCTGTGTATATCCTTATATATTTGTGTGTTATTGATTGTTTTTCCTGCTGAAGGCTTTTTGGCCGAAACGTGGTTCTACTTTTGTTTTGTTTCTCATCTACGTAAAGCTGTTACCATACCATTTTCCCCCTTTTTAAAACATTTTCATTATTATCATCAGCCGCATCTTCGCATTTCTATGCATCTTGATGTCTTTAGCTAACTGTTTGAGAATACGATTGTTGGCGATTCTTCTAATGTGACCCAACCACCTTAGTAATCGAGTCCTAACTAAGTGTTGCAGTGATGGATGGGAATTTAGCTCGTTGCTAGAAGCTAGAGTTTGCTTCTATGTCCTGCCATTTGATCTTCTTTATCTTGCTACTGTTCATCAATGTGATATTGGGGTGTCACCTTTTTAAAAGGCCCTGGCTTTACCCCCCAACAACTTCTTGATGTGTGCGGTGGAGATTCTGCTCCTAGTCATTTCTTGCTCGTCCTCCTCACTCAAAGACATTTTTTTAAAAAAAGAAGAAGAAAAAAATGGGTTGGTAACAGCTTTACGTTTTAATTAACAAAACAAAAGTCGACGTTTCAGCCAAGTAGGCCTTCAGCTGGAACAATAAACAACAACATAAAAATATATATTAGGATGTGTATACAAATCTAACTACATGGTGATAATAAGCTAGATACTCAATAAAGGAAATAAAAGAAAAGGTTACTTCCCTGTGGTCCAGAGCGTGGTCAGCTTCTAAATGAACTAAATTAAGAGGGCGAGATGACCAGCTATATATCTCACTGACCAGGCAGTCAGGCGAGAAGACGGAAGGGTTGTAGAAATCACTCAATGACAGTTCTTCTGCCATTTCTTGCTATCGTTCCAGAGAAATGGATGCGGCAAATGATGGCACAATGTGATAACAAATAATATGGAAGAAAGCTGACTAACACACAAAAATGGTGACAAAACATAAAAGAACACTGGGTTTGCAAAATACAGAACGTTAGCACAACCACGGAAGAAATTGGACAAAACGTCAGAACGTTTTAAATTATGTAAGATAAGGTAAAGTACGAGACTTGAATCGGAGATTCCACACATATGTGTTCGACCGCCTATCCAGAAGTGTTCGGAGACTTCTGACTTCTTACCTTCTCAGAGTGCTACCCCTGGTAACTTTTTTTTTCCAGCAGCTGGGTCGACGGCGGGAGCATTTTTTTTCTAACCACGAGTACAACTCACACTGCTTGCAGAAGGAATCGAACACGGGTTGTCCGAACGTCGGTAGCCCGGTGATTTTCCCAACTCGGCTACCGAGGCCCCCATTATATATAAGAACATTGAAGCAACGTGAAAGAACTTTAATAAAAATAATCAAACAAAAAAGGGTGTTAATAGAATATGGCAGAGTGTTGACAAACATGGGATAACAGCACGATAAGAGAAGTTAGCAAAACACAAGAGAATTTTGGTATTAACGGTGAAGATGATATTCAGTGTTGAAAATAGGTACCATGTGCCGAGAGTTGAAAGAAGGGAGCAACTGAACCATTACTGGGCACATGGGGAAACGGGTTAGGGCAAAGAAGCTCCTGTGCATGTGCGGGTGATCTTTTCTGCTGCTGTTCGTTACATATACATACTGATAGTATACAAATGTAATAGGAACATATACATACTGAGAGCATATAAACGTAATAGGAACATATACATAGTGATAGCATACAAATGTAATAGGAACATATACATAGTGATAGCATACAAATGTAATAGGAACATATACATAGTGATAGCATACAAATGTAATAGGAACATATACATAGTGATAGCATACAAATGTAATAGGAACATATACATAGTGATAGCATACAAATGTAATAGAAACATATACATACTGATAGCATACATATGTAATAGGAACATATACATACTGATAGCATACAAATGTAATAGGAACATATACATACTGATAGCATACATATGTAATAGGAACATATACATACTGATAGCATACAAATGTAATAGGAACATTTACATACACATACCATACAAATGTAGTAGGAACATATACATACACATAGCATACAAATGTAGTAGGAACTTATATACATACACATAGCATACAAATGCAATACGAACATATACATACACATAGCGATTCATTGATCTGTTGTTCTTTCGCTCTCTCTATCTTGTTCTATATCTCTATCTATCTCAATAACTATCTCTCTTTATCTCTCTATTTATCTCTCTCTCTATATAAATAAAATTATCTCTCTCTATCTCTCTATATATCGCCCTCTATCTCTCAATCTCTCTCACTCTCTCTATCTCTCTCTATCTCTATATCTGCCTCTCTTTCTCTCTATCTATCTCTCTCTACCTCTCTCACTCTCTCTATCTCTCTTTCTCACTCTATATCTCTCTCTACCTCTCTCACTCTCTCTATCTGTCTCTCTTTCTCACTCTATCTCTCTCTCTCTCTCTCTCAATCTCGTTCTCATCAAATCTTCCTTACCGTAACATCTCCCTTTAATTTTGTGTTTGTTTGTGTGTGTGATTGTATGTGTGTTTGTATGTGTCAGTGTATGTGTATGTGTGTGCGTGTGTGAAATACCGCCACAAAAATTAGTCCCAATATTTTGAGTAGAGTAACGAAGACAACACTATAGGAGGAGAAAAGGTAATCAAAACAACGGATTAGGATATTAAACTTAACTCTTTCAGTGCGGAAGGATTTTTATCAATTTCACGGAAGAGATTTCAGAGACACAATTTTTCATGGTTTTAAATATCAATCTACTTGTTTATATTTATCAAACATATAACATTTTATAAATTGAATTTTATACAATTGAACAAAGGGATAATTTTAACCAATACCAATATGATATGGTTGGTTGGTTGGTTGCGTTCGCCCGATGACTAAAGTATTCTAGAGTATCGTGGTAGACTAGAATATTCCTCTTCATCATCCGCCCTTACATGGACGTAGTGGACGTGTCTGCGTTGTGTTGTGGTTTGCAGTGTAACACTGTTATATTTGCGCCTTTCGGCCCAACACATCCGACTTCAGCACGACATTTTTGAGTACCGGGTTGTCTTCCCTCTTCGATCCCTGGACACTTGGCCAGACTAGACAGGTTAGTCTGTTACTGGAGGCCCCACGGAGAAGTGGAGCAGGATCTGGATGGTTTTTGTTCACCGATCCTGGCGCAAGCCATCAGCTGTGGGTCGCTGACAACTTCCAGCTCTGGTGCTGGGAGGCGCGCCTAAGACTTGTAAAAAGAATACGTTTTGATGACAGTATACACTAAACCAACTTGAGAATGACGTAAGAAGTATGTGTATTTTATCTTCCTGACAAGATACAAATGAGCAAATCAACTAAAGTATCACTAACAAATAACTGTGACTTGCACACCAAACACAAGAAACTATCAAGCTGAAGAAGTAATCTATCTATCTATCTATCTATTGACCTTTCGAGCCGTAGCCGGCCCATAGGGCGTAGACCAAGACACACCTTCTCCTATCTGAATTTTTGTTCTAGCAGTTTTTTTTTAAAGATATTTTATCAAATCTCGCCATCTGTCTCTGTTCTGTGCAAGCAGCTCTATCTCATTGAGGGAGCCGAATCCCAAGAAGTAACACACATTTTTAAAATGTAGAAAATATGTAATGTGAAGGAAATATGCGATCATAAAGTATACACATCTTATAGAGAAAGAATTTTAATCATCATCATCAAGTACCATGGCGTATGTGATCGTGTCTCTGCACAATTCTCGATCTCGACAGTTATTTATCATTTCTGTTATTGACCTTCTGTCAAGCCATTCTCTTAAACTGTCTTCACTCTATTACTTCGGTCCTCAACTTTCCCAGTTGTTACAATATATTCCAGTTGTTCTCTTCTCATTTCATAGCCAAAGATGATGATTGTTTCTTCCTAATATTGGAAATTAACTCTCTTTTTGCTTTGGCCTCTTTCAGAACGTTTCCATTACTCTTCTTAGCTGTCCATGGTATTCTCAACATTCTTCTGTAAAACCACATTTTTACAGTCTCCAGTGATTTTGTTGTCTTTTGTCATATTGTCCATGATTCATATCCATAAGTTAAGACTGGCTGTACATAACATTAAAGAATTCTTTTTCTTATTTCTATTGTCAAAAATGGATTCCACAGAATCTTCCGAATTTTATTTTGAAAAGCTGCTTTTGTCTGAGCCATTCCACATGTCACCTTTGTTGTGCATCTAGACTCTGAGGTTAAGATTGTTACTTTAAATAAGTATTCATATTATAAATGTATTACTAATAGAATTTAAAATACAAACTAATATTCTCAAATATTTATTTGTGGAAAATAACATTATATTACAATGACAAGGGCAATAACGCCGTATCATGTAAGCTGTCTAGTGATTTAGTTCCCTTGAGAGTTTTAGTTGCCTGCTCCACGAGCTGTTGAGAGATCTCCCCCTTTCTGTATCAATTTCTGGTTCTTCATTTGTTTGTCATGTCAGGTTTTGATAAAATTATTAAGGGGTGGGTTTTTTGTATTTAACGGTCATATTTTCTGTGAATTTCTCAAGTGGTTCCTTCTTTCACTTTTGACGGCCATATTTATATGAATTTCTCAAGTGGTTCATTCTTTCACTTTTGACGGCCATATTTATATGAATTTCTCAAGTGGTTCATTCTTTGAAGGTAAAGTACCACACTTCATTCGGCGTCAAGCACGCGAGTTTCCACCCATATGTGCTCTGCCGCCTATCCAGAAGTGTTTGGAGACTTCAGGACAGTGTCGCTTCAAGTATCGAAACTCACGATGCGAGGCGGCATTCCTCAACTTCTCAGAGTACAACCCTGGTATCCATTTCTGCCAGCGGCTGGGTCGACCGCGGAGGTTTTTTTTTCTAACCACGAATACAACTCACACTGCTCCAGTGGGAATCGAACACGGGTTGTCCGAACGTCGGTAGTCCAGTCGAGTGGTTTTCACAACTAGGCTACCGTGGCCCCCGATTATCACAAACCATGCATTTCTCCATGAGAGATATATCAGAATTGCTTGTCCATCAGCTCTTATAGTAAAAAAGTAAAGTACCCCCGTCACGCCAAGTGGCGTATAGGGAATATGGTGTTAGTGACCATAAATTTTACAGACCTTCGGCACATGATTTTTGGGGTAATGTGGTCGGTATTACGCCCGTGCCCCTTCACTTTCCCAGAAAAAAATCCAGTACCCATTAAAGGCTGGGTGAACTCGGAGCCGTCGGTTGGGATCGAACCCTATCCCTTGTCCTTTGTAGTCCAGTTCACTAATCACTGAGCTATCGCGGTTCCCTCATCATCTCTTATGGTAATCATAGTTGTCAATGGTAAGTGAGTTATAGTTGGTTCAGTGATTCCTGATTGAGAGTTAAAAGAGGTTTGAAATAACTTCTTCAATGCGATACAGTTTCCTTATTTCAGGTAGATGCTGTTATACCGTATTTCGGGTTCAGAAATCAATTCTTTCTTGATGATGTTATTTATTTTTCTTTATTCTTACCATGACTTGCAGCTCCTGTAGCAATGTATCTACGTCAAGCTGAGAAAATAAAAAAAGAAAATTTCACGGACGACAAAGAGAGAAAATACTGGATGGCTTGGTGTCATGGCATGAAAAACAGTCAACAGCAGAACTGATACGATGCACTGTAGATAGAAGATTGTGGAGGGACATGATCGCCTACGCCAACCGGTATGGCACATGATGATGATGAGGCTGAGAAATTAGCGTCGTCACCTTCTCAAACATCGGAAATGATCATCATCATCATCGAGTGTCGTCTCCACATTGAAGGTTGGCTACCATGGAGCGCCTATTCACCCTGTCTCTTGCTTTGATGGCCCAGGTTGTCATAGGCTGACTTGTCCATCTTTTGATGTTACTGGTTCATATTAGTCTAAGTCTGTCTTTGCCTCTTTTACCTTGTATTTTCCCCTCCAAGATTACTTTTAGTAGAGTGTTGTGTCTTTTAACATGCCCCCAAAAATCGCATTTGTCTTGTTTGAATTGTATTCCCGAAATGATACACAAGCGATTTAGTGAAATTCCTAATGTAACTTTACCTATCTGGTTCTCTCTCCATATATTACTTTATGACTTGTAGTTCGCCATAACACATAGTCACCCCAGTCCATGTTGCCACAGAAATAGTTCCACAGGTTCATCACAACCGTCTCAATGGTTTCAATTTAGAAGCAGATCTAATTGTATTGGTGCATTACATATATTTGGTTTCAATATTTGTGTTTATATGTTTTGTATGGCGTAGTGATGACAGTTTATTTAACATACTATGTTGGTGTCTATTTTAACTAGAAAGTTGCGTTAAACTGGGGAGTTTTGAGATTAGTGAATCATGATTTGTGTTTCAAATAAAGCTGTTGAGATATATAACTTGTATGTTTGCAATATGTTTATTGATTGTTTTATGAATTTATCGAATTATTTTACATTTGCTACTTTATATTTCTGTGTTTTAATTGCTTCTCAACGCTTTTAGAGTACGGA
>JAVIAB010000156.1:21476645-21489145 GCA_032433765.1 Megaustenia siamemsis | reverse complement strand
TAATGTTTTTCTTGTGTATAGTTTTAAGGTTTTCTTGTGAATTGTTTTAAGGTTTTCTTGTGAATTGTTTTCATGTTTCATTAAACTAGTGAATGAGAAAATATTGTAAGGAGAAGCAAGTAAACTGTTGTCTTCTTCTGATTCTTTAGTTTATACAAGCTTTGCTATTATTCCATATGGTTTCTATCTCCATTGTTAGCCAACCGTTACTGCTACTTTGTGTTTGCCCGAGTCGTTGCAAACGCGCTGACTGTTTTCTTTGCGTTGGTTTCCAGCTGTATATATTTATAGAGCCAAGACAGTAGTTTTTTTTATATTCTTGTCTTATACACTAAGCTAAGACATCCAATTTATTTATTTTATTACACAACAGTGTAACGTAGTTGTAAGGGAATGACTTGGCGATAAAGTGAACACGGACTCAGACGCAGCTTGGCTTTCTCCAGAAGACCGGTCTGTAGGCACACCTCTTACAGAGATGGGGAAAGTATTGAGAGAGTTAAAAAAGCACTGGTCATTTCACATTAACATTGTGTGGTCTACTGCTGCGAGAATAATATAGTTTCAAGACCCTATGACATGATATGTGCTATTGGATTTGATTATGCTAAAATTATTGTAATTACTCCAACAGAGAATTTCTTGTAATTACTCCAACCGAAAAGTTTTTGTAATTAATATAATTGTTGATCTGGAGCTTTTTCTCTGGTTCTAGATAGAACATACACCGGGAATTGGGGGGGGGGGATGAAAGGGCGGACAGGTTGGCAAGCTGTGCTATTGATGAGGACGGTCAACCAATTGATCGACCGGGCATCATCAGTGCCCTCCGGGAAGTGGGAAGAACACAGGACTTCGACAACCATGAGTCCACGTCACTTCTTCGGATGAAAGAGATGGGAGTTAAGATGGGCACCGCCAGAAACGAGAAACTTAAACGACTAATCAACCAACACAGAACTGGGGTCGTCAGTCGCTGGACACTGCGGGACTTCCTGAGGAGAGGATCTGAACACCTATGGACATGTTCGGAATGCAATGATGATGACCAGTAAATAATTAAACAACTCAGTAACTCAACAAATCAGTAACTCAATGACAACATTTCGACGATGAGTGTTTGGGATAATGCCTCATATTTACAGTTTCTAAATCTGCGACAAATCTGCAATTTATGATCTGTAGTTTTATCGATGGAGAACTTACGAATGAGATATAACAATCACGCGCGTTACTTTGATATCTTTGAGTGGGAGCAACAATCTTAACGGAGATAAATTATCACATCCCATTTTCATCGTATCAGCTTTCTTCTCTTCTGTGATAACAGAACAGGACGTCATTATAACCACCGTAGATGTTAATGGGCGACCAATAACATAGCTGGGTTTATTGTTTTGCTTACTGTTCACGTGAGCTAGCTCTGACCAATCAGATTTGATAACAGAACGTGACGTCATTATAACTACCATCGAAGTTAATGAGCGACCAATAACATAGCTGGGTTTATTGTTTTGCTTAATTCTCACGTGAGCTAGCTCTGACCAATCAGATTTGACTTCTTGAAAAGTATAACCACAGCCAACTATAGATTTACTTAGAAATGCGGGAAGAAAATAAAACCGGAAACCCACCAGCTAGCGTGGCGTGTTCAACTATAGGAGATATAGATGGGTGTGTTCACTCTATCGACAACCACCCCTGCTCGGAAAGCTGAAAACGTCACGCTGGTTGGTGGTTTTTCGGGAAATCCCTTTCAGCCCTCAGGCCTAACACATTTTAGTTCTCTGTGTTATAACTCATTAAATGCATAGACATGCGATTTAAAAAAAAAAGTAAGGAACAGGCCAATAATGTCAGTGCTGCCGTTAAGCTGGTAGCAGGAGCAAGTGATGGGGTGTAATGTACACTTCTACAAGGTATGGGGACAGATTTGCAATAAAAGGAACACAACAGAATACTGACGTTTCAGCCTACATGTGGCCTTCTTTATTCATAGAACGAGAACAACACAAAGGGACAACGCAATAAAGATAAACTCTACAATAACTAGTGTGTGCAGAACAGGTAAATGAAAAAGAGATCTAAAAAAAGGTGGTGGGAATACAATTTTTTGTTGAAAAAAAAAGTAGTTTTTATTATAATTTAAAAAGAAAAAAATGGCGATTGCAATATAGCGCAGAAGACGGTTTGAGGTCGAACAAGGCGTCTCAAGAGGAAAAAGAAGGCAAATATCAACAAGATAAACCGACAGTGTGACTTGATTTAACCTTATAGTAATGGTAACAACAACATTATGATTTCCTGCCTAGGCAGTAGCTGGCCAGAAGCTTCCACTAATCTCGCCTCAGGTACGAACTATATGGTGTTCACGATGTCCATTCCGAGAGGGATACGTCGTACCTCAGTGGTTATTGAAATGGACTACTGTGGACGAGAGTAGGGGTTCGATCGTGGCTGATGCCTTTCATGTTCACCCTGCTTAAAATGGGAGTAGGATATTCCTAATCGTGGAAAAAATGTAGATATATATATATATATATATATATATATATATATATATATGTATAAATGTATATTTAACAATTGGGTATGCTTGAAGCTTCACGTAACAAGTAGACAACACACACCAGAATGACGTTTCGGCGCAATAGATCTTCAACAGGAACAAACATACAATACGCGTATAAATATGTATTTAAAGTACAAAAAATAAATAATAAACAAATATAATAATTTAGAACTAGACAGAGAAACAAAAGGAAAATAAGAATAACGTCTTCCCTGTATGTTATTATTGGGAAAAAAACGGAAGTGCGTACGGTTCTTGTCACATTAGAGCAATCAGGGAAGACTTTGTGTTGTCCACTTGTTACATGAAGCTATAGCCATACCACTTTAATCTCTCTATATTTATTTGTTTCGTTTCTCCTCACTATTAGCTTCACTGCAGCTGCGCATTTTGATGCTGTTATTTGCATTTCTTTGCCTTGATCCTATTCCTTATTCACAAACACAACACAGATGACGTTTGTCGCATTGCGAAGTTGGGTGTTATACCACAGCCGTTTGTCACTAATACTTTAGTTGAATTGTCCATCTGTACCGTTCTGGTAAGATAGAATACACTTTGTTGTACATTAAAAGGTATTACAAGAAGCTGAATTTTAAGATAAATAACGTTTATGATTTCAGAAAAATTAATATTTGGAAAACTCTCAAATTTGCCAAAACTTGATCATTTAGTTACAGCCATTATTCTACAACATGACCATTGACAAATTTTTACTTAAGCTAAAATATTTCACGTTTTGTGTGTGTGTGGTGTCACAAACTAAAACCACCTCCATAAAATATCATTTTAATAAATGTGGGTAATGTACTAGGCTTCGGGAGATTTTCATCCATAATTGATGCAACATTTTCTAGATTATAACTGAATTCCACTTTTAGAGAACACAAACAACCGTGTACTAGAGAGATCTGAGCACTTATGGGCATATCCAATGTGCAATGAGGATGGACTGTTGCAGTGTCACCACACTTAAGATCATACTTCAACTTGACGGAATGAACAACAAGATCTTCCACAAAATAGCAGTTAGTTTATTCCATCCATTCTCTGATCTTCTCAATTTAATCTACAATATTTGTAATTTACTCAGCTAGACTAATTTTGTACTAAGGAGCGACTGACTGCCAACCGCTGACTACTTTCTAACTGCTTGACTTTTATCTGCTCCGCTCTGACTGCTCCGTTGACCGTTGAGTTCCTTCTAAGCTTAATATTTCCCCCTAGTTGCAATCCCAAGCTCCTTCACTCATCCAATCAAATTCTGCCACTCTAATTTCCTTTGTCTCCTAGTTACTACACAACTACGTTACAACTGTTAAAACAACACGTCACCCCTTTTAGACATTTTGAGTTCGCACCATCTTGAACACCTCATGTCCCTATGCTATATTCACATACTTTGTACACTTCCCACAATCTCCTAGCTCACAGATACCATAGCCGGTGACTATTACACAACTAAACTGAACTAGAATTATTCTAGGGAAAAGAGGACAGCACTGGCGTAATAGCGACCACATCAGCCAAAAATAATGTGACGGAAAGTCAAGTAAATATCTTGGCAATAACATTATATTCCGTATATATGCCACCATTTCTTATTTTCTTTCCATCTGGTTTCCATTTTACCCGGTGGCCTGGTGGACTACAGGAGTTATTTTACAAATCTCGGAGGCCATTCGAACACGAGTTACCTTGTCAGCGTGCAGTATCTCCCCCACCGCCCAAACCCCCACAGTTTCTTCGACTTAAGCTTATTGATGGACTACAAAGGACAATGTGTAGGGTTTCGATCCCAACCGACGGCCTCCGGGTTCACCCAGCCTTAAATGGGTGCCGGATTTTTTTCTGGGAAAGTAAAGCAGCGCGGGCGTAATACCAACCACATTACCCCAAAAATCATGTGCTGAAGGTCTGTAAAATATAGTGTTACTAACACCATATTTCCCTATGCGCCACTTGGCGTAAAGGGGGTACTTTACTTTTTACTTACTAAGCTTATTGATAGAGAATGAGTGCTGAGACCATGAATTTGTTTATAGTACATTGCAGTAGTACATAATCACTATCTTACGCCCATTTTTGTATGCGAAAGTTCTTTGTCAGATTCATGATTGATGTGGTGGATGCACATTTTCAAGGCAACAGAACATAAGAATAAACGACGAGGTAAAATGGTTGGTTAGCAAATAGCCAAACAACAATCGAACTTATTTTTATTATTGCTCCAATTGTCTTTATTGTGCACTGCGGTGATGTCTTTTTCTTTGTTGATATTATTACTTCCGCTTTTTGCTATTAAGACTGTCCCTTATTTTTACTTTCTTTCACTATAATGCCTATACTCTATTCTTACACACTATAATGCCTACACTCTATTCCTATACACTATAATGTCTACACTCTATTCGTACACAATATAATGTCTATTCCATATAGAGCTTCCATATCTTACACACTATAATGTCTATTAACGATTTTAATCAATAACGATTATAATGTCTATTAACGACTATAATTATTAACGATTATAATGTCTATTAGGACTATAATTATTAACGATTATAATGTCTATTAACGACTATAATTTTAAACGATTATAATGTCTATTAACTACTATAATTATTAACGATAATAATGTCTATTAACGATTATAATGTATATCAACGACTATAATTATTAACGATTATAATGTCTATTAACGAGTAGGAAAAACTCAAAGTAGCAGTAATGTTTGATCAACGAAGTAAGGTCACCTTATTTTGAACAAAAGTGTTTTAGAAAACACAATTTTTTAAAGAAAATTAAAATATTACGAATAAGCCAAAGACAAAGTGAGCTGGAATAAAGAACAGTCATTGAAAGTATGGTTCCAGAACGATGATACAGATGCAGATCACGAGACAGGAGGTTTCAAGACACCGAAGAGACATTGGACATGGCAACAGAAGAAGTGAGATAACTGGCTAGAAACATAAATTCTGTCAGACGGGCTGTGGTGAATGCAACGTTTTGTAAAGGACAAAAATAAATTCTGTTAGACGGGCTGTGGTGAATGCAACGTTTTGTAAAGGACAAAAATAAATTCTGTCAGACGGGCTGTGGTGAATGCAACGTTTTGTAAAGGACAAAAATAAATTCTGTTAGACGGGCTGTGGTGAATGCAACGTTTTGTAAAGGACAAAAATAAATTCTGTTAGACGGGCTGTGGTGAATGCAACGTTTTGTAAAGGACAAAAATAAATTCTGTCAGACGGACTGTGGTGAATGCAACGTTTTGTAAAGGACAAAAATAAATTCTGTCAGACGGGCTGTGGTGAATGCAACGTTTTGTAAAGGACAAAAATAAATTCTGTCAGACGGGCTGTGGTGAATGCAACGTTTTTTAAAGGACAAAAATAAACTCTGTCAGACGGGCTGTGGTGAATGCAACGTTTTGTAAATGACACGGATCTCGATGATGATGGACCCAACAGAAAGACACAAACAATGTTCCATAACTCTTTCTAAATGTAAATTTGGTTAGTCCCAAGAAATTAACCCTTTACCTCTAAACGTATTGTCTACAAACATCTACTAGTGAACTGAAACAATATTTGAAAGATAATTCTTGAAAACCTCAACGGACTCTGTGAGTTAAACACCCAGTTCTTACCATTTGCATAAAGACGAAAAGCTGTCCCCACGAGACGAAGCACAGAAACAGTACACACGTTTTCCTGGACTGTTGTTTCTCATTGATATTTTAGTGGAATTATTTTGCTAACATCATCAGCGTAGTGGTGGTAACTTGCTGACTTAACAATGAAGAGAACATGGGTGCGCTCCCTGCTTGACCTTCTCCAGCCTATGTTGTTGATAAAGATTAAGAAAAGGCTTATTGCTTAAAAGACTAAGAAGGGGCTGGGAGAAGGAAGGGCAATGACTGTGATAATAAGCACTGGCCACTTCGCACTTAAATGAAGTGGG
This sequence comes from Megaustenia siamemsis, assembly GCA_032433765.1. Lineage (NCBI taxonomy): Eukaryota > Metazoa > Mollusca > Gastropoda > Stylommatophora > Ariophantidae > Megaustenia > Megaustenia siamemsis. Next base: position 21,482,601 of record JAVIAB010000156.1, on the reverse strand, counting down.
CGAGAACAGTGAAATTTAATACTTCAATTATCTACTTTATTGCATATATCATGGAAGACTATCATTTTCTATTATTATTCCAGACCCAATGGTCGACCACGAAAAAGATGGAAGGATGAAGAATTAGAAGCACTAGGAAACATAACAGCAGCAGAGGCGAAGAGAAGAGCAAAAGACCGCAAATTATATCTCCTCTCGACGCTGAAAGGCAACTGATGAAGGAAAGAAGAAGAAGACAACGGAAGACTAACCTGTTTCTAAAAATGTGCATCAATTAATACATTGAGACTGTTTATGAAGCCAGGATTCTGATCAGTGCATGGGCTGAAAGCGATTAGAAACTCATAGCTGACAGTTTGTGTCGGGTTTACCAGTGAACCAGAACTGATCAAGATACCACATCACCGCTAACCAGGGGCTCTAAAACCGTTTAACCAGTCTAATTAAGCGAGTAAGGATTCAGAATTCCAGTAATAAGAAATGTGCTGAAGTCGGATACACTTGGTCGAAAGGCACGTACATAGCAGCTTGGCGTAAAAAAACACACATAACGCAATTACGCCCACGTAGTGCCCTTTCACAGATGAATGATGACGAAAGTCATGTCACCAAAATTATCAACTCTCAGAGACTGCAGCCAAAGTTGGTATCGTATTGCCTTTCCTGATTTCTGGGGTACTGTCGGAGACATCGAAGCTTGTGTATCGTAGAGATACTGCAATACTAGGTCTTCCACGTCAGCTAACTCCAAAACTGAGAGGGACTAAAGCGTTCTTTAATTTGCTAACATATCTAATTTGCCGCAGACTGTTGCAAGAGGGGTAAGTGATTTATAGATGAAATGAGGTCTTGATCAATTGTGGGTCTGAGCCGTTGGATAACACTAGCTGCTATGGACGTACGATAAAGAGAAACAAACGCGAAGTGTGTAGACAAGTGTTAGGGAACAGGCAAATAATTGCAATGCTGCGGTAAAGCTGGTAGCAAGGAGCCAGTGATAGGGAATGTTAGACACTCCAAGGTATGGTGACAGCTTTACAAATAGGGAATACAATACAATACTGACGTTTCGGCTAGGAGCCTTTTTAAGAAAACAGGGACAACAACAACAAACGATGAAGCAAATGTAGACAAGTGTGTTGAGATGAATGATTTTTCGTTATATTTTTTTTCCTCTTATATTTTCGGTATAAATACGACAGTTCTGGCAAACGCATCTGTGAAACACAAACAGAATCATGGGTAGATCCAAAGGAATAAAGGTCAAGATCAAGTACGAGACATGAATCAGTGTCTTAGCACGCGAGTTTCACAAATAATTTGTGCTCGGCCGCCTATCCAGATGTATTCGGAGACTTCTTAATAATGTCACTTCAAACAACGAAACTCACAATGCAATGCGGCATTCCTCACCTTCCCAGAGTAATACCCTGGTATCCATTTCTGCCAGCGGTTGGGTCGACCGCGGGGGATATTTTTTTCCAACCACGAGTACAACTCGCACTGCTTCCAGCGGTAATCGAACACGGGTTATCCGAACGTCGGTAGTCCATTCGGGTGGTTTTCCTAACTAGGCTACCGAGGCCCCAATTAGGCTACCGAGCCCCCAACTAGGCTACCGAGGCCCACAACTAGACTACTGAGGCCCCCAACCAGGATACCAAGGCCCCCAAATAGGCTACCGAGGCCCCCAAATAGGCTACCAAGGCCCCCAAATAGACTACCGAGGCCCCCAACTAGACTACTGAGGCCCCCAACTTGGTTACCGAGGCCTCCAACTAGGTTACCGAGGCCACCAACTAGGCTACAGAGGCCCCCAACTAGGTTACCGAGGCCCCAACTAAACCACCGAAGCCCCAAACCAGGTTACCGAGGCCTCTAACTAGGCTACCAAACCCCCCAACTAGGCTACCAAGGCCTCCAACTAGGCTACCGAGACCCCCAAACATACTACCGAGGCCCCCAACTAGACTACCGAGGCCCGCAACACGACTACCGAGGCCCCCAAACATACTACCAAGTTCCTTAACTAGGCTACCGAGACCCCCAAACATACTAACGAGGCCCGCAACACGACTACCGAGGCCCCCAACTAGACTACCGAGGCCCCCAACTACACTACCAAGGGCCTCAACTAGGCTACCGAGGCCCCCAACTAGACTACGGAGGCCCCCAACTAGACTACCGAGACCTCCAACTAGACTACCGAGACCCCCAAACATAATACCGAGGCCCCAACTAGACTACCGAGGCCCGCAACACGACTACCGAGGCCCCCAAACATACTACCGAGGTCCCCAACTAGGCTACCGAGACCCCCAAACATACTACCGAGGCCCGCAACACGACTACCGAGGCCCCCAACTACACTACCAAGGGTCTCAACTAGGCTACCGAGGCCCCCAACTAGACTACGGAGGCCCCCAACTAGACTACCGGGACCTCCAACTAGACTACCGAGGCCTCCAACTAGACTACCGAGGCCCACAACTAGACTACCGAGGCCCCAAACTAGACTGCCAGAGCCCCCAAATAGTCTACCGAGACCCCCAACTAGACCACCGAGGCCCCCAACTTGACTACCGAGGCCCCCAACTAGACCACCGAGGCCCCCAACTAGACTGCCGAGGCCCCCCAACTAGACAACCGAGCCCCGCCAACTAGACTACCGACACCCCCAATTAGACTACCGAGGCCCTCAACTAAACTACCTAGGCCCCCAACTAGACTACCAAGGACCCCAACTAGTTTACCGAGGCCCCTACTAAACTACCGAAGCCCCAAACCAGGTTACCGAGGCCTCTAACTAGGCTACCAAACCCCCCAACTAGGCTACCAAGGCCTCCAACTAGGATACCGAGACCCCCAAACATACTACCGAGGCCCCCAACTAGACTACCGAGGCCCGCAACACGACTAACAAGGCCCCCAAACATGGGCCTCGCTGCTGAGACCAGGGGTGGTTGCCGCAGAGAGAAATCATAAAAAAAACTCCCAACCGGTGTAGCCGGGATTTGAGCCCACAACCACTCTCTCTCGAGACCGGCGTCTTGCCTCCAACCAGTCCTCCTGCTATGGCTCATGATGATGATAAACGTACTTATAAGGGCCGATAACGAACAGGCTCAACTAGTCCTTTAGCCATCAGGTTAACGGAAAGAAGAAGAAACACACCTTTCTGTTCGTGGCCATATCTTCCTGGACACAAATAGAAAAAAACCAGACCTTCTTCACTCATCGACATCAAATTTCAAGAACCATAGTCGAATACTTTCATGATATTATGAAGTACATTGCACCGAACTTTTGCATCACTATATAAACCACTTGTAAGCTTGACAAGCTATGGTTATAGTTATTCGAACGCCTAGGTATCACTGCAAACGATTAATATCCGTAATTGCTCAACCGCTGGTGCCAGTGGAATCACCCGAATTAAAAAATCCATCTTATTGAAGGATCCAAACAAAAAAAGGCATTTGCAGTCCCCACCATAGCAGCTAAAGCACATGCCAAAAGACATAAGGCCAAGCGGCATCGAATGTGAACACAGATGAATTGTCCTTCTTCATATACGATATCATCATTCATTGTAAGCAATCGAAATATAGAAACACGATTTGGATGAAACACACAGCTCCATGTGTGCACAGAACAGTAAACTCAGTAGCTCCAATAGCAAGCCGAACTTGGAATATGAGGAAACTGCAACAAGAACACTTTTCAGACTGAAATTCAATGGTTCATATATTTTACTTTATATGATGACAAGATTCCATTGTCAAAAGTATTGTTGGAAACAAAGCCATAGATTTTAGAAGCAGTGATTTATGCAATATGTGCCATTTTGGGACGAAAGGTTTCTGTTTTTGAGATTGTGGTTCTGCCCTATGTGCTGTCTTCAGCTCAAAAGGGCAATAGATAGATAGATAGATAGACAGACAGACAGACAGGCAGGCAGGCAGACGGACGGACGGACGGATGGATGGATGGATGGATGGGTGGATGGAAGGATGGATGAATAGATGGATAGATAGATAGATAGATAGATAGATAGATAGATAGATAGATAGATAGATAGATAGATAGATAGATAGATAGATAGATAGATAGATAGATAGATAGATAGATAGATAGATAGATAGATAGATAGATAGGTGGATGGATGGATGGATGAATAGATGGATAGATAGGATAGATAGGATAGATAGATAGATAGATAGATAGATAGATAGATAGATAGATAGATAGATAGATAGATAGATAGATAGATAGATAGATAGATAGATAGATAGATAGATAGATAGATAGATAGATAGATAGATAGATAGATAGATAGATAGATAGATAGATAGATAGATAGATAGATAGATAGATAGATAGATAGATAGATAGATAGATATTAACCATAGTTTCTTTCGCTTAGATAGAGTCATGCTTATTGTTCCCTGGGAGAAATTAAATGAGCAATATTATAAAACAAATCTGCATTTTATCGCCTTTTGGTTAGGACAAATCAAAAGAAACAAAAGTTTTGACGGGAAGAAAAGAGTCTTTAATGTAGAATGACAAGAAAGATAAAAATGAAAAATGTATATAATCTGTTGCAATAACGTAACAAATATTCTATAATGGAATAAACACTATTTGATGAAATAATCAAGCAAAGACTCTTGATGCAGTGGCGTATTCTCTATGATACCGCAGCTAACGCCGGTAGCCTGAACATATTAACGAAATACAAAAGGAAATGATAATTTATTATATTTTTTTTATAATTAAATTACAAATTTTCGAATATTTTATAACACATTTCGTAGGCCAATATGATTTATTTGCTTTGATTTGCATTTATTAAAGCAAGGTTTTCCTCTGGCCACTATAACGTTTGTGAATGAAACCAAAACTACTATACACTGAAACCTCTTGAAGCCAGCGGTACATTTTTCCTCTATCCGGACCTTGTATTAATGACATTGACATTCAAAAATGGGAGTCAAAATATATAGCGGGTGTTGCCGCAAAAGGAATGCGGTTTTTTGGGTTATTTTTAGCTCTAGCCAATCAGAATCGTCACAAAGTGAAAGTGAAACAATATCTGATTACCGGAACTTCCTTACCTGTTAATTTACTACGTTATGCGCATCAGCATCTGCAGAAAGAACTTTTTCTGCTCTCAAGAGAATCATATATTATTGGCGCTCAACTCAGACACAAGAACGCTTATCTGGTTTGGCATTAATGTCCATTGAGAAATCATTCCATCAGAAACTAAGAAACCAACCCAACAGTACTTTCATTGACAAAGTCATCAAGTCATTTTCGTCCCAAACAAGACGGATATAATTAACATAAATAAGTAAGTAATTTGAAATGTAGTGATGTCATTAGAAAATATTACTTTATGTTAGCCTACTGAATTTAATGTATGTTTTTATTTATTATGTCAGCGGTGGCCCAGACCCAAAAACCAGTATACGCCACTGCTTTAGTGTAATAATGAAATAACTACTATATGATGAAATATACACCCGATAATGAAATAAATACCCTATTATGAAATAACGAAATAAATACCCTATGATGAAATTATTAAATAAATACCCTATTATGAAATAACGAAGCAAGCCCACTCTATGATAAAGTAATGAAACAAACACCCTACGATGAAATAAAATGCTCTGTGATGAAATAAAGAAACAAACACCCTATGATGAAATACTGAAACGAACACCATAAAATGACACTATGAAGAAAACAATATGCTTATTCAGTGTACAACAATTGCCATAACCACTTAAATTAATCAATCGCTCTGTCGCGTCGCAGAAAACTGATGTCACAAATGAGGTAGTTTTTGTGTAATTGTTAGTTTACTCTGTTCAAATATTGAAATTTAGTTCATTCTCACTAAGGCTCTAGATCAATTTCAGCAGCTTCATTTGCATTGCATCGG
>JAVIAB010000156.1:21394145-21471645 GCA_032433765.1 Megaustenia siamemsis | reverse complement strand
CACAGCTGGCTGGAAAGAACAATAATGGAAGGCATGGCTCCTGTGCGAAGCATCAGGAGCAGACCAGGAAGAAGGTGGTTTCAAGACCACCAAGGATACCTTGAACATGACAACAAAAGAAGAGTGGATCGCTAGAAACAGAGATTCTTTCAGACGGGCTGAAGTGAATGCAACGTTCTGTGGAATATCTGGCTAGAGTGAGAGAGATTCTTTCAGACGGGCTGTAGTGAATGCAACGTTCTGTGGAATATCTGGCTAGAGAGAGAGAGAGAGAGAGAGATTCTTTCAGACGAGCTGTAGTGAATGCAACGTTCTGTGGAAGATCTGGCTAGAGAGAGAGAGAGAGAAAGAGAGATAGAGAGATTCTTTTAGACGGGCTGTAGTGAATGCAACGTTCTGTGGAATATCAGGCTAGAGAGAGAGAGAGAATCTTTCCGACGGGCTGTAGTGAATGCAACGTTCTGTGGAATATCTGGCTAGAGAGAGAGAGATTCTTTCAGACGGGCTGTAGTGAATGCAACGTTCTGTGGAATATCAGGCTAGAGAGAGAGAGATTCTTTCAGACGGGCTGTAGTGAATACAACGTTCTGTGGAATATCAGGCTAGAGAGAGAGAGAGAGAGAGAGAGAGAGAGAGAGAGAGATTCTTTCAGACGGGCTGTAATAAATGCAGCGTTCTGTGGAAGATCTGGCTAGAGAGAGATATTCTTTCAGTCGGGCTGTAGTGAATGCAGCGTTCTGTGGAAGATCTGGCTAGAGACAGAGATTCTTTCAGACGGGCTGTAATGAATGCAGCGCCTTGCAAAGAACATACGACCCGATGAAGATAATGATTATTGTTATCATTATTTGTACCGTTATTTTTATAATCATCATTATTGTTATTTTAATTGTCGTCATTACCGTTAACACTGATACCGTCATAGGGACATCATCGTTTATGTCATTATCATTATTATTATTATTTCCGTGAATATATACAACGTTAGCAACATAATTATCAATGTTATAACCACGATTATAAACATCCTTATAACCAGATGCCCCATTATCATCAAAACTCTTATAATTATCATTATTATCATCACCGTTAGTGCCATCATCAATAATGTTATCGGTCTTTTCATTATAATCATTACCAATGTTATCAACACCGTTTGTGCCACCATCATCATTATTTTATCTTTCTTATTATTATCATCGCTACCATCCTCATCATAGTAAAACATTTAACTGTTCGGGGAATACAGTTGGAAACGAACTTATTTGAATGTTGAAGTTAAAGACACGAAGAAACTACGGATTGAAGGTAAAACCACGAAGAAACCACGGATTGAAGGAAAAGATACGAAGAAAACACGGAATGAAGGTAAAGTCACGAAGAAACAACGCAACGGACTGAAGGTAAAGCCACATAGGAAACCATAGATTGAAGGTAAAGACACGAAGAAACCACGGACTGAAGTTAATGGCACGAAGGAAGCACGGACTAAAGGTAAAGACACGAAGAAACCACGGACTGAAGTTAAAGGCACGAAGAAACCATGGACTGAAGATCATCATCATCAAGTACCAGGCCTACTGGCGTAGGTGATCATGTCTCTCCAAAACTTTCGATCTCGGCAGCCATTTATCATTTCTGTTCTTGACCTTCTGCTAAGCCATTCTCTTAAGCTGTATGTTATTTTTTCTCTTTGCTTCCTTTTATCTCTTCGTCCCTCAATTTTCAGTTGTAACAATATATTCCAGTTGTTCTCTTCTCATTACATGGCCAAAAAATGATGATTGTTTCTTCCTAATATTAACTGAAGATAAAGCAACGAAGAAACCACGGATTGAAAATAAAGCCACGGAGAAACAACGGACTGAAGATAAAGACACGAAGAAACAACGGACTGAAGGTAAAGACACGAAGAAACCACTGACTGAAGGTAAAGACACGAAGAAACCACGGACTGAAAGTAAAGACACGAAGAAACCACGGACTGAAGGTAAAGACACGAAGAAACCACGGACTGAAGATAAAGACACGAAGAAAACATGGACTGAAGGTAAAGACACGAAGAAACCACGGACTGAGGGTAAAGACACGAAGAAACAACGGACTGAAGGTAAAGACACGAAGAAACCACGGACTGAAGGTAAAGACACGAAGAAACCACGGACTGACGATAAGGACATGAAGAAACCATGGACTGAAGGTAAAGACACGAAGAAACCAAGGAATGAAGATAAAGACACGAAGAAACCACGGACTGAAGATAAAGACATGAAGAAACAACGGACTGAAGGTAAAGACACGAAGAAACCACGGACTGAAGATAAAGACATGAAGAAACCACGGACTGAATGTAAAGACACGAAGAAACCACGGACTGAAGATAAAGACATGAAGAAACCACGGACTGAAGGTAAAGACACGAAGAAACCACGGACTGAAGATAAAGACACGAAGAAACCACGGAATGAAGATAAAGACACGAAGAAACCACGGACTGAAGGTAAAGACACCAAGAAACCACGGACTGAAGGTAAAGACACGAAGAAAACACGGACTGAAAGTAAAGACACGAAGAAACCACAGACTGAAGGTAAAGACACGAAGAATTCTCAGACTGAAGGTAAAGACACGAAGAAACCACGGATTGAAGGAAAAGACACGAAGAAACCACAGACTGAAGATAAAGACACGAAGCAACCACGGACTGAATGAAAAGACACGAAGAAACCATGGATTGAAGGTAAAGACACGAAGAAACAACGGACTGAAGGAAAATACACGAAGAAACCACGGATTGAAGGAAAAGACACGAAGAAACCACAGACTGAAGGTAGAAACACGAAGAAACCACGGACTGAAGATAAAGACACGAAGAAACCACGGATTGAAGGAAAAGACACGAAGAAACCACAGACTGAAGGTAAAAACACGAAGAAACCATGGACTGAATGAAAAGACACGAAGAAACCATGGATTGAAGGTAAAGACACGAAGAAACAACGGACTGAAGGAAAATACACGAAGAAACCACGGATTGAAGGTTAAGACACGAAGAAACCACGGACTGAAGGTAAAGCCACATAAGAATCCACAGATTGAAGGTAAAGACACGAAAAACTACGGAATGAAGTTAAAGCCACGAAGAAACCACGGACTGAAGTTAAAGACACTTAGAAACCACAGACTGAAGGTAAAGACACGAAGAAACCACAGACTGAAGGTAAAGACACGAAGAAACCACGGACTGAAGGTAAAAGCACGAAGAAACAACGGACTGAAGGTAAAGACACGAAGAAACCACAGACTGAAGGTAAAGACACGAAGAAACCACGGACTGAAGGTAAAGACACGAAGAAACCACAGACTGAAGGTAAAGACACGAAGAAACCACAGACTGAAGGTAAAGACACGAAGAAACCACGGACTGAAGGTAAAAGCACGAAGAAACCACAGACTGAAGGTAAAGACACGAAGAAACCACGGACTGAAGGTAAAGACACGATGAAACCACAGACTGAAGGTAAAGACACGAAGAAACCACGGACTGAAGGTAAAGACACGAAGAAACCACGGACTGAAGGTAAAGACACGAAGAAACCACAGACTGAAGGTAAAGACACGAAGAAACCACGGACTGAAGGTAAAGACACGAAGAAACCAGAGACTGAAAGTAAAGACACGAAGAAACCACAGACTGAAGGTAAAGACACGAAGAAACCACGGACTGAAGGTAAAGACACGAAGAAACCACGGACTGAAGTTAAAGGTACGAAGAAACCACTGACTGAAGTTAAAGACACGAAGAAACCACGGACTGAAGTTAAAGGTACGAAGAAACCACAGACTGAAGTTAAAAGCACGAAGAAACCAATGACTGAATGTAAATACACAAAGAAACCACGGACTGAAGTTAAAGGTACGAAGAAACCACTGACTGAAGTTAAAGACACGAAGAAACCACGGACTGAAGGTAAAGACACGAAGAAACCACGGACTGAAGGTAAAGACACGAAGAAACCACGGACTGACGATAAGGACATGAAGAAACCATGGACTGAAGGTAAAGACACGAAGAAACCAAGGACTGAAGATAAAGACACGAAGAAACCACGGACTGAAGATAAAGACATGAAGAAACAACGGACTGAAGGTAAAGACACGAAGAAACCACGGATTGAAGGTAAAGACACGAAGAAACCACGGACTGAAGGTAAAGACACGAAGAAACCACGGACTGAAGGTAAAGACACGAAGAAACCACGGACTGAAGGTAAAGACACGAAGAAACCACAGACTGAAGGTAAAGACACGAAGAAACCACGGACTGAAGGTAAAGACAAGAAGAAACCACAGACTGAAGGTAAAGACACGAAGAAACCACAGACTGAAGGTAAAGACACGAAGAAACCACGGACTGAAGGTAAAGACACGAAGAAACCACGGACTGAAGTTAAAGGTACGAAGAAACCACTGATTGAAGTTAAAGACACGAAGAAACCACGGACTGAAGTTAAAGGTACGAAGAAACCACAGACTGAAGTTAAAAGCACGAAGAAACCACGGACTGAATGTAAAGACACAAAGAAACCACGGACTGAAGTTAAAGGTACGAAGAAACCACTGACTGAAGTTAAAGACACGAAGAAACCACGGACTGAAGTTAAAAGCACGAAGAAACCACGGACTCAAGGTAAAGACACGAAGAAACCACGGACTGAAGTTAAAGACACGAAGAAACCACAGCCTGAAGGTAAAGACACGATGAAACCACAGACTGAAGTTAAAGACACGAAGAAACCACAGATTGAAGGTAAAGACACGAAGAAACCACAGATTGAAGGTAAAGACACGATGAAACCACAGACTGAAGTTAAAGACACGAAGACACCATAGATTGAAGGTAAAGACACGAATAAACAACGGACTGAAGTTAAAGACACGATGAAACCACAGACTGAAGTTAAAGACACGAATAAACCACAGATTGAAGGTAAAGACACGAATAAACAACGGACTGAAGGTAAAGACACGATGAAACCACGGACTGAAGTTAAATCCACGAAGAAACCACAGATTGAAGGTAAAGCAACGAAGAAACCACGAAGTAAAAGGTACAATTTCTGTCACCTGTGACGCGATTTGAAGTCAGGATCTGTGTTCAGAAGCGGAAGTCTTACCTTTAGACCATCTAGGCACATCAAATTGAAAGAGTGGTAAAATGTTAAGCGAAAAAAGACATGATGTGTTTACACCAAGCTACGACGATATCCTCATATGTTGGTGCACAAAATTCAATCAATGCACAACATTTCTTGGACAAAGGCCGACATTCGCTTTTCAATAGTGGAACCTGAATGTTTGAATGAGTTTTATAGGATGGGTTTATAGAAACATGAGTTTTATAGGATGGGTTTATAGAAACATGAGTTTTATAGGATGGGTTTATTGAAACATGAGTTTTATAGGATGGGTTTATAGAAACATGTGCTTTATAGGATGGGTTTACAGAAACTTGAGTTTTATAGGATGAGTTTATAGAAACATGAGTTTTATAGGTTGGGTTTATAGAAACATGAGCTTTATAGGATGGGTTTATAGAAACATGAGTTTTATAAGATGGGTTTATAGAAACATGAACCTCATAGGATGAGTATTGTAACATAAGCCTCATAGGATGAGTTTATTAAAACATGAACCTTATATGATGGGTTTATTGAAATATTTTTATAGGACAAATTTATTGAGACATACGTTTTTATACAAATTCTATATAGGGTTGTGAGATGGGTAAAGAAGAAGCATATATTTTTCCTGACAAAATTATGTTACTTTATTTATAAATAATGCATACTTCAGATAAAAACATGACATGATAATGCCGCGCCTATTTTCAATAGGGAGCCGAGATAGCTCAGTGGTTAGTGAACTGGACTACAAATGATAAGAGATCGGGTTCGATCCTGACCGACGGCTTCCATGTTCACCCGGCCTTAAATGGATACCGGATTTTTTTCTTGGAAACTAAAGCGGCACGGGCATAATACCGACCAAATTACCCCAAAAATCATGCGTCAAAGGTCTGTAAAAAATGATGGTCACTAATACTATATTCCCTATACGCCACTTGGCGTGACGGGGCTCTTTACTTTCATTTTTTTTTTATTTTCAAAACTTTATAGAATAATTTAAATGTCTAGTCGTGTAAAAGTATATAGTATAGGACAGAATAAGAAGCATGATGGGAGATATGAGATATAACCTGGGTCGGATGTCTTTGTAGTTGCCCAAACTCAGTGGATGATAGTAGTACAATTATAATACAGACACAGAAGAACAGTAGCAAGTTATTGGGAATGGGTAATTTTAGCTGTTATTGGAAAGGTGGGGGAATAGATGTAAACTTGATTTGACCATTACATGTCCAGAAATTAGGTTGATAAAAGTAGTACAATTATAATACAGACACAGAAGAACAGTAGCAAGTTATTGGGAATGGGTAATTTTAGCTGTTATTGGAAAGGTGGGGGGAATAGATGTAAACTTGACTTGACCATCACATGTCCAGAAATTAGGTTGATAAACAAACTCGGGGGCAGGTTAAGTTTATGAGAGAAATATCACTCTTAGGGTTCACGTTAGCGTTACTTAAAAAAAACCCAGCGGTTAACTAAATGTCAAGATGAAGTTTTGTTTTGCAAAATGTTGACACAAAAGTCATTTAGAGTTGAACTTTGTGTTCAACCATTTGCTTAGAGATCACTAGACAGTGACTAAGCCAATAACGTATGCAAATGAGACAGAGGTATTTAACCTCATTTATTAGCAGAATTAATGAGTTTAGTATGATTTAAGCAAATTTTTAGAGAGTAGTGCGAGATAAACACTCAGAAAATGTAAAATAGATGAGCTTAGTCCGACATCGGCCAATACTGCATGAAGGTAGACGTGAGTTTTTTTTATAAATATGGACTTTCACACAGTTAGTTAGCTTATATCAAATAGAGATATAGAAGGAGGATCCAGAGATAGGTCAATCAGAAAGAGATAGTTTAGTTGAGGAGTGCTTCAAGTAAGATTCACAAGTTTTGTGCTCCAGAGAGCAATAGTAAATATATTGAGAGTAGCATTGAATAAGATTAGACATAGACATAGAATAGCAAGTATCAAGTAAGACGAGTTGCAATATTTTAATGTGGAATGAAAGATAGAATTAGAAATGCAACAGACAATATGTGTTAAGATATGCGTCAATATCCACCGGTGATAACCTCTTGAGCGCATCCAAATCAAGGACATATAACTTTGGAATTAGATTTATAATTTAGATGTACTCCACTCTTCTTCGCTTGTACAAACGACGATCAAATAAACTTATATAAGCAACATTCATAGTCTGTGATCATTGGCTACATGTACACGTCAAGACATTGTTAGTACGTTGTGTTGTGATCTATGAGCAATAATTATGAAAATATCTAAACTCTGTGTCATAGAATATGCAGTGGCAGTTCCCAGTCTAAAGATATGACTCTCGAGAGAAGTAAGATGATACTTTAACAGTTGGACGTAGCGCACACTTTCAAAGGACATGTTCGGGGAATTACTCACGTCTGGGAACTCTACTTATGAAAGATGAGGGGAGGAGAATATGAGCTTTGTTAAACATAAGTTATTATGGATGAGTTTATTGATAATGGAGAGAGGAGATTTTGGTTTTATTTTATTTTTTTATTTATTGATGAGTTTATGGATAATGGAGTGTGGAGATTATCGGTTTATTGAGAAGAAAAAAGTTTTATGGATGAGCTTATGGATAATGGAGAGTGGAGTTTATTGAGAAAAAAAAGTTTTGTGGATGAGCTAATTGATAATGGAGAGTGGAGTTTATTGAGAAAAAAAAGTTTTGTGGATGAGCTTATTGATAATGGAGAGTGGAGATTATGGGTTAATTGAGAAAACAAACAGTTTTATGGATGAGTTTATTGATAATGGAGAGTGGAGATTATGGGTTAATTGAGAAAACAAACAGATTTATGGATGAGTTTATTGATAATGGAGAGTGGAGATTATGGGATTATTGAGAAAACAAACAGTTTTATGGATGAGTTTATGGATAAGGGAGAGTGGAGAGTATGGGTTAATTGAGAAAACAAACAGTTTTATGGATGAGTTTATGGAGAGTGGAGATTATGGGTTTATTGAGAAAACAAACAGTTTTATGGATGAGTTTATTGATAATGGAGAGTGGAGATTATGGGTTAATTGAGAAAACAAACAGTTTTATGGATGAGTTTATTGATAATGGAGAGTGGAGATTATGGGTTTATTGAGAAAACAAACAGTTTTATGGATGAGTTTATTGATAATGGAGAGTGGAGATTATGGGCTTATTGAGAAAACAAACAGTTTTATGGATGAGTTTATGGATAATGGAGAGTGGAGATTATGGGTTTGTTGCAGCCGATAAATGCGAGGATGATTTTCTTGAACTAAAAGAAGGGGCGATGAAGAATAGTCTCTGGATCCAGTAGGAAGTAGAAGAATGATTTTAATGATAATTGTTACCAAGGAATTGGTTTACGATTGGATGAGTTTGTGAAAGCGAGGGCCAGCCAGCAATGACACATGTCATCAACAACTAAGTTTCATTACTTAAGGCATCAGACATAAGGAATTTAATATGGACGTGTCATGTTTTTACCGTGTTTGTCATGTGTCCAGCCAGACGTTTACATTAGTATATGATCATCATCATCATCATCAAGTACCTTGCCTGCTGGCGTAGGTGATCATGCCTCTCCACAACTTTTGATCTTGAATTTTTATTTACAATTTCTGTTGTTGACCTTATGCCAGGCCATTCTCTTAAACTATCTGGTATCTTTTCTCTTTGCTGCCCTCTGTCTCTTCGTCCTTCAATATTCCCAGTTGTTCTCTTCTCATTAAATGGACAAAGATTATGATTGTTTTTTTCCTAATAGTAGGTATTGGACATGATATTCTCAGGGGGTGTGTGATGTCCGCACTTGACATCACCAAAAGGTATTTGAAGCGTTCATAGCCTCTCATTTGCCAGGCTCAGTGGATGTCGGATGACAAAACTCTCTGTTTTGACAAAATCCTCTCTGGTTTTGATGGACTAAATTCAACTCCACTGGGCCACTGTGCCCAAGGCCACACCTACACGTGGTCCCTCTGTTATCGCAAAGTTGGTCTTGGGCGCGACCGAGTTCCCAGTGGTATAACTGGGTCGGGAGGAGGTGAGCCCCTATAGATGCAGGGCTAGAGCCAACCAACATGTGGTATACGCCATTGCCCTCATCTAATCACCCTCACTCTCCCTTGAGTGAGTGTCTTGTCTTCTATCTTATTACTATTTCTATAGGAACCCCCTGTGGACAGGGTGAGAGCTTCAGCGAACCGCCTCGAGACCAGCTACTGACATACTTGAAGACAAATGACTCTAGTACTGACTTGGAGTCCATCATGTTCCCTTCAACAGTCCTGTAGTACATCGCACAGACACAAGTGACCCAGGACGTGACGATCCTCTGTCGATACATTTGGCCCCATGAGATACGCCTGAATGAACGGAGTAAGTGCCAGTGACAGTAGGTGGCGGGGAATGGCTGTTGTGAATCCTGCTTGAATACAGGGCCTAGAAAGTGAACAAATGGATGGATGATATGTCAGCAGAGACAGAGACACAATACATGCCATGGATGGAATTGAGGCGAGGGTTTGCAAAACCTTCACCCTGGGGTAGGAAGATAGCCCACAGGTCCCCCAGTTTTAACAATGCCATGTACAACAAGAATATAAATCAATACGAGCTCGGACGCCGCCTCGGTCAACAAGGTCCGCGCCAGACAGTGAGCGACCAGGCTGGACTGTGCGATAAATTAGCTACTGGAAGAAACACAAACAACTCATATAATAACCAGAAACCTCGGATCCAACAAAGTTCAATATATAAATATTTAATGGAAGAAAGAGCATGAAGATTGGTCAGAGAGAAAAAACAAATAAATTAAACATACTACAACTTAATATTTCAGGCCTCAAAAACAAGAAAACAGAACTAACCAAAATCATGTACAAATACCAGATCCATATTGTCCTACTGCAGGAAACACTACACAAGAACATAGACACACATATAACAGGTTACACCAGCTATCCATGTAAGTGCACCAACAACTGCAGGGGTATAATCACCTACATCAAAAACAATATACAGGGAGATGTAGTTCCACTAAATAATGCAGAACTAACAGATGTTCAGAAAGCCACAATTTGGTTTGCATCCAGCAAATATAATATTTATAATGTTTACAACCCACCAGGCACAAATTGTAACATAACAGAACTTGATCAAGTCAACTACCATAGAACTATCTTGGCTGGAGATTTTAATGGACATTCAACACAATGGGGATATTCTAACTCAAATCCCACAGGAAAATACATAGAAGATCTTTGCCAATCAACTAATCTTACAATCATGCAGGACACAGAATCAACACCAACTCTCCTACATAGAGCTCATCTCTCCCTTAGTAGACCTGATCTGACCATTTGCTCTGCTGATCTCATAAGCTACTGCCACATTGAAGTTATTGATGACATAGGCAGTGATCACAGACCCATAGTCACCATAGTAGACACAAAACAACAAAAATCCAACAAAACAGAGAACGAGATGGAATTTCAAGAAAGCTGACTGGAAGCTATATCAAGAAAAATCCGACCAACTCCTGAACAATCTGACAGACAACAGCGTAGAAAAATTAAACGAGATGTTCACACAAATAATACTCAACACTGCAGAACAAACTATACCTAAAGGATGTAGAACACAATATCAACCATTTTGGAACACAGAACTGGAGACAGCAGTATCAGAAAGAAAGAAAGCCAGAACAATACTTGAGCAGAACCCAACTTTGAATAATAAAATAAGCTATAACAAGGCTAGTGCTAAGGTCAAACTAGTTACTAAAAAAGCAAAGAAAGAGAAATGGCAAGAAACATGCAGTAAACTCGATTTGCGACATGAAGGAAATAAAGCCTGGAGACTTATGCAACATCTGTCTGGTGATAAAAGAGAACCAAATCCTAAACCAATCAAATTTATTAATGAAATCATCAACTCTAAAAAAAACATAGTTAAAAAATTTAATAGTTACTTTGCTTCAGTCAACAGAGCGAACAAACTTACAGATGGCGATAAAATTCAGCTACATAATTTAAAATTAATTGAAAGAGCCCCAATAACAAATGCTGCAATATTTGAAGAAGATTTTAACATGAGGGAACTAGAAAAGGCATTAAGAAAATTAAAATGTAGAAAATCTCCAGGCCCTGACAAGGTACACAATGAGATGATAAAGCATCTCGGCAAGTCAGGGAAAGAAACATTACTCAGACTGATCAACAAGTCATGGAAAGAAAGCAAAATTCCCAAGACATGGAGAAATGCCTATATAGTGCCATTGCTCAAAAAGAACAAGCCTCCAGATGACCCCAGAAGCTATCGTCCCCTATCCTTAACATCATGCATAGGTAAAATAGCTGAGAGTATGGTCAATAGCAGGCTATACTGGTATCTGGAAACCTCTAATACTCTGTGCTACGAACAAGCTGGTTTCAGGGCAGGCAATAACATAGAAGACCAAATCTTCAGGTTAATACAACAGGTCCAAGATGGATTTCAGAAGAGACAACATACTCTAGCCATCCTAGTAGACCTGCAGCAGGCTTATGATAGAGTCTGGCGTAAGGGGCTTTTATTGAAGATGAGAGATGCCGGAATACATGGGAAACTGTACAAATGGGTCAAATATTTCCTAGTTGACAGAACAATACAAACTAAATTAAATGAATCCATTTCAGACAAAAGGTGCTAGAAGAAGGATTACCACAGGGATCACCACTCAGTTGTACCCTTTTTTTGATATATATCAATGATCTGACCAAAACCTTGATAAATAAAAAAGCTCTATATGCGGACGATCTGGTCATGTGGAGTACTAACGAAAATATTAGAACAGCTGAAGCACAACTAAACAAAGACCTGAGACACCTAGAAGAATACTGTAATACCTGGAAAATAAAAATAAATGTACAGAAAACAGTATATACAGTATTTACTAGAAGTAACAAAATAGCTAAGGCAAACATCAAACTCAATCTCCAACACAATAGTCTTCAAAAAGAGGTACACCCTACATACTTAGGAATACAACTAGACCGGCAACTGAACCTGAAGAAACACGTAGAGAATCTCGCTAAGAAAGCAACACAAAGACTTCAACTAATGAAAAGGCTTTCCAGCACCTTATGGGGAGCAGATAAAGAAACACTTAGAAATCTCTATCTGGGATATGTTCGCTCTGTTTTGGATCATGGTAGCTCGCTCCTAGTGACATGCAGCAAAACAACTAACATGGCACTGGACAAGATACAAAATAATGCATTACGACTCATCAGCGGTGCAATGAGGTCCACTCCAGTTGCAGCCTGCGAAATCCACTGCAATGTGGAACCTTTAGAGTTGAGGAGAAACAAAGCCGCTATGGTTCTCTATGAAAGACAAAAAAGAATGGAGAAGGACCACCCTAACAGAAAATTAGTAGATACATGGACTCCAAAACAAAGAATTAAGCAGATGTCAGTATTACAACATGTTAGAAATATACAAGAGAAATTCCATCTACCTGAAAAACGACTACAAACATCAAGAGTCATCAAAGAAATGCCACCAAGTACGAATTATAAAAAACCTGAAATAAATGTAGAGATATGTAACAGAACAGGTAAAAAAGCAGACCCAGTATCAGTAACACTAGCAGCAAGGAAAACAATAGATACTTATCCAGAAGACTGGATACATATATACACAGATGGTGCAGCCACTAACGCTACTTCAAAAGCTGGATATGGAATACTAATACATTATCCAGATGGAACAGCAGAAGAAATTTGTGGCCCTTGTGGTGAAGTCTGTAACAATTATGAAGCAGAAATAACAGCTATTGAAACAGCAATTTATCATTTAAATACGATTTTCGATACCACACCATCAAAGAAAACAAACAGTCATATTTACGAATTCCAAATCGGCTCTGCAAGCACTGGAAAACAACACGAACAAAACAGAACTCACACAGCTTATCATAGACACAGACAAACTCATTGAAACACATAACATAAGATTGGTAATGCAATGGATCCCAGGACACTCAAATATACCAGGAAATGATAAGGCAGATACATTAGCTAAGAGAGGGTCCAAACAGACACAGATACATACATCCATCACACTGGACACAGCCAAACAAGTCATAAAATCCAACAGTAAGGAGGAGTGGCTGAATGGATGGGCCTTAGGGAAAACAGGGAGAGAGCTATTTAAATATATGGCAAGACCAAATCCACAAGACAACATCAACAACCTAACAAGAAGAGACCAAACCACCATCTTCAGACTGAGAACAGGACATGTTATGCTAAATAACCACATTAATAGAATACAACAAAACCATACCCCAGTATGTCCACTCTGTAATCACCCACAAGAAACTGTAGAACACCACCTGTTTCAATGTCCAGAGCTCACTGACATTAGAACAACAATACTTCCTCAAAGACCCTCCAAATGGAATACTCTGTACGGAACAACAGCAGAACTTAAAAATACCTGCAGATATTATTACATGGCATTGGGCCGAAGGGCATCAGCTCAAAGGTTACTGGATCCATAACAACAACAACAACAACAACATGATATTCTCATCATTCTACTGTAAAACCACATTTCTAGTGATTTTCTTGTCTGTTGTCCTATTGTCCTTGATTCACATCCATATGTTAAGACTGGCTGTGCATAACATTTAAGAACTCTTTTTTCTTATTTCTCTTGTCAAAAATGGATTAAACTGTATATTCCTTTTTTTTTTTTTTTTTTGGAAAGCTGCTTTTGCTGGAGCCATTGTGCATCTCACGTCAGTTGTACATCTACCATCTGAGGTTAACATTGTTCCCAGATATTTAAATCCATTTACCTGTTGTAATATTATTCCTTAACTAATATATAAAGCTTAGTATATAAAGTATGGAAAATAAGAGCCACATTATCATATCATGTTGTATGTGTATTTATTTGATAATAATATAACATGTTTTTATTTCTTTCAGAACAAATGTTTTGCTTTTCGTTTTATTATCTGGGGTCAAAGGCACTAGATAGCATAAAAGCTGAAAGCTACCAGCTACTCATGGCTAGCGTGTGCCAAGAATGGCGAAGCTGAACTTTCGGACCCTACGCCACCACCTCTCAGTGCCTCCAGTAACAAACTAATTTGTCTAGCCTCGTCAAGTGAATAGGAATCGAAAGGGAAGGCAATTCTGAACTCAAAAATGCCATGCCGAAAGCGGGTGTTGCTAGACGTAAAGGTGCACATATCAGCTTTACTGCAAATAGCAACACAATGCATTTACACCCACGTAATGCCCATTTATATCTTCTGTAATCAAGAAAAGACGATGGACATATGTTAGATATGTGATGAGAAGAGATAATAACCGAATAACAAAGCAAGCCCTCGATTGGGAAATAACAGGTAGGAGGAAAAGAGGCCGACCAGAATAATCACTGAGAAGAACATTTATCAGAGAGGCAAAAACAGCAGGAATCGGCTCCCTCAATGAGATTGAGATGGTTGCACAGAACAGCGACACATTGCGAGATTTGATGAATGTGTTTTGCAAGCATTGAGACTGCTAAACAGAAAATTGAGAAAAAAAAAGAAAGAGTAACCAGGTCTATGCCTTATGGGCCGGACACGGCTCGAAAGGTCGATATATAGATAGATCATCATCATCATGTGCCATGGTAGGCGATCATGTCCTTCCACAATCTTCTATCTACAGTGAATCTTATCAATTCTGTTGTTGACTGTTTTCCATGCCATGACACCAAGCTATCCAGTATTTTCTCTCTTTGTCGTCCGTGATCTCTCTTTCCTTTTATTTTGCCAGTTGTAACCAAGTATTCCAACTTTCCTCTTCTCGTGAAAAATGTTTATTGTTTCTTTCTGATGTTTTTTTAGGAGCTGCCTTTTTGTGTTGGCCTCTTTGAGAACTTCCTCATTGGTCTTTTTAGCTGTCCAGGGAACTTCCAACATTCTTCTGAGAAATCCCATCTCTGTGGCTTCTAATCGTCTTTTCATATATAGATATATACCATGCCCATTTAAAATTGGACGACGAAAAGGTGTAACTTTACTCATCTGGTGAATACAACGAAGAAGGAATCTGGCAAACTTATTTTAGGTGAGGTTACCAAGTCAATTTCTTAGAGCACATTGATAAAGCTAGAAGATAAGCTTCTTATTCCATTAGGCTGTAGTGTCACAGTTTGAGAACCGCTCGTCTAGAACATCGTTAGATTTGGTATAGTCTGAGTCCTGTAAGATGTTCATGTTAGTGGCTTATGGTCTTCTGGGTCGCCAAAATAAGTGACGTGATGTTTACTTGTCAGCGTTTCAAGGGCTGTGGGGTTTTGGGTAGACCAGGGGTCGTTACTGCAAAATTGAGTTGTATATAGAAAGCGAATCAGACTCTCTTGTATAAGGAGATAATAAAAGAAGCAAAATGTGGACGGAAGGATAAATAATCGTATATACATATATATATATATATATATATATATATATATATATATATATATATACATATATATCATCATCATCAAGTACCGTGCCTACTGACGTAGGTGATCATGTCTCTCCACAATTTCGATCTCGGCAGCTATTTATCATTTCTGTTGCTGACCTTCTGCCAAGCCATTCTCTTAAGCTGTCTGTTATTTTTTCTCTTTGCTTCCCTCTATCTTCTAATGTTGTGGCGATTCATGATTGTACAAAGAAATTACAACGGTGGTTTTCTGTTGCCTTCCGTCGGTTTGTTTACGGTTGGCTCCACTAACCTTGCACAAGGCAGTGGGATTGTTTTATTTCGGGGCACCCGCCGTTAGCATTTTACTCTCCCGAGCTTACCTGCAAGGCAGCAGGGCAGCCACAGGTTGTACTGTTTACTGCATACAGTAGCAGGTAAAATTACCTGACCTGACACTATATATATATATATATATATATATATATATATATATATATATAGGATGGAATTATAAATGGAAGGATGAACTATCAATGAAATGATTGAATGAACTATCAATGGAATGATTGAATGAACTATCAATGGAATGGAAGGATGAACTATCAATGGAATGATTGAATGAACTATCAATGGAATGGAAGGATGAACTATCAATGGAATGGAAGGATGAACCATCAACGGAATGATTGAATGAACTATCAATGGAATGGAAGCATGAACTATCAATGGAATGAGTGAATGAACTATCAATGGAATGGAAGGATGAACTATCAATGGATTGATTGAATGAACTATCAATGGAATGAAAGGATGAACCATCAACGGAATGATTGAATGAACTATCAATGAAATGGAAGGATGAACTATCAATGGAATGATTGAATGAACTATCAATGGCATGATTGAATGAACCATCAATGGAATAATTGAATGAACTGTCAATGGAATGGAAGAATGAACTATCAATGGAATGATTGAATGAACTATAAATGGAATGGAAGGATGAACTATCAATGGAATGATTGAATGAACTATCAATGGAATAATTGAATAAACTATCAATGGAATGATTGAATGAATTATCAATGGAATGGAAGTATGAACTATCAATGGAATGATTGAATGAACCATCAATGGAATGATTGAATGAACCATCAATGGAATGATTGAATGAACCATCAATGGAATGATTGAATGAACTATCAATGGAATGGAAGACTGAAAGGTAAAGTAAAAGTAAAGTACGAGACTTGAATTGGCGTCTGGCACGGTAGTTTTCATCCATATGTATAGGTATACAGAAGTGTTCGGAGACTTCTGGATAGTGTCGCTTCAAGCATCGGAACTCACTATCCGTGGAGACATCCCTCACCTTCCCAGAGTAATACCCTAGTACCCATATCTGCCAGCGGCTGGGTCGACCGCGGGTTTTTTTTTCCAACCACGAGTACAATTGACTTTGCTTCTAGCGGGAATCGAACACGGGTTGTCCGAACGTCGGTAGCCCAGTCAGGTGGTTTTCCCAACTTAGCTACCGAGACCCCATTGATCAATTAAATCAAATTACGATCTAGCAATGAAATAAAATTATCAACTATCGATGTCGATCAACTACGTCGGACCATCTACTGTTTTTGTTGTTGATTATTTGTTATTTTTGTTTGTCCGAGTGTTGTAAGTTTTTGTTGAAAGTTCCCTGGACAGCTAAAAAGACCAATGAGGAAGTTCTCAAAGAGGCCAACACAAAAAGGGAGTTCTTAAAAAACATCAGAAAGAAGCAATCAACATTTTCCGGGCACATCATGAGAAGAGGAAAGTTGGAATACTTGGTTACAACTGGCAAAATAAATGGAAAGAGAGATGACAAAGAGAGAAAATACTGGATAGCTTGCTGTCATGGCATGGAATACAGTCAACAACAGAACTGATACGAGGCACTGTGGATAGAAGATTGTGGAGGGACATGATCGCCTACGCCGATCGGTATGGCACATGATGATGATGTGTGTTGTAAACATTCTTCTTCCCATGAAATGATTCGCTGATCCATCGCCTCTGAAGTTTCCCTCAATAAAGATATTGATTTATTATTATTTGTCTCCAAGTATACAATAGACGTTCACGATATAAATGTATTAAATTATCATTATTATTATTTTTTTTTTTTTTGCGTTCGCCAGCTTTTCACCGCAAGTGAAGTCCCTAGAGAATAGGATTGAATTTTGCGTGTTAATCTTTTTTTCTCCCTGGCAGTATTGTGAATAGGTACCGCTCGCCGCA
Source organism: Megaustenia siamemsis (assembly GCA_032433765.1). NCBI lineage: Eukaryota > Metazoa > Mollusca > Gastropoda > Stylommatophora > Ariophantidae > Megaustenia > Megaustenia siamemsis. Next base: position 21,453,684 of record JAVIAB010000156.1, on the reverse strand, counting down.
CAGGCAGATATTTCCGACTTCGGAGGTACTCATATTTTTTCCGCCGATGAGCAATTAACGTTTCAAGCGGGGCCTCACTGTTGAGATTAGGTGTTGTTGCCCCAGATAGAAATAACAAATAATAATCCCAACTGGTGCAGCCGAGATTTAAACTAAAAACTTCTTTGTCTGGAAGCCGGCGTCTAGCCTCGAGGTCAATCAGTCCCCATGAAATTATTTTAATGTGAAAGAAAAGAACTATTAATCTCAATTTGAGCAAGAAAAATGATTCCTTTGTAAACGCATAAAAATAAATAACTTAATGTGAGTCCTGAATAGAGTCGAAGTACGGGATAGAACATGGGACAGCGGCCATAGAGTTGGACATAAAATAAAGTGAATTAACAACATTAAGTAAATGGCTGCATTTCCAGGAACAGTGAGTTCCGTGAGTGCTAGAGACAGAATGAAATCTCTTTTCATGGCAGCAAACCTTCTATGGGTAGAGAACGAAAAGGATGAATGAAAGAAAGAACAAGGGACAGCGTCGATAGAGTTAACATTAAGTGAATGGCTGCATACCCAGGAACAGTGAGTTCCGTGAGTGCTAGAGACAGAATGAAATCTCGTTTCATGGCAGCAAACCTTCTATGGGAAGAGAACGAAAAAGATGAATGAAAGAAAGTACAAGGGACAGCGGCGATAGAGTTGGACATACAATAAAGTGAATTAACAACATTAAGTAAATGGCTGCATACCCAGGAACAGTGAGTTCCGTGAGTGCTAGAGACAGAATGAAATCTCGTTTCATGACAGCAAACCTTCTATGTTAAGAAAACCAAAAAAATCAATCACACTGACACCGTCCTCCATAATTATGTTGGTAATCACATAAATATGTGACTTGAAACACCATATTCCCGATTCGCAAATGGCGTGGTAGATGTCATTTATAATTGCCAGCCCACTATTCTATTTATAGATTTGTGTGTCCCATTACATGTTTATCATTCATAAGCTCAACAATTTAGCGCCCCTTGACCACATAAGAATCAGGTCGTTATAGCTTGCGATCTCAGTTGCGACTGCGTGGACATTAAGGTCTATTAAAGCAATAACACTCTAGACCCAAGACAATAGAATGAGCGTACTTAATGGATTCAACGTACAATAGAATATTCAGATGTCTTCACATGATAAAAATATGATACAATGACGTTCCGAATGAAGTCACAGCGGAGGTCCAGTGTCAGTAATTCAAGCGTCAAAAGTTAACGTTTATGGGTGTGCTATCTCCTTTGGGTCATGTTACTGTCATCTTCTTTTTTCCTTCCTCATTTGCCATTCAGCATAGCTATATAATTTGCTGACATTGCTCTTCTGTTGGCCACTGTTGCTGTTATGTTTTCTAGTGTTTTATAATATTCCATATGTCCATCATTTCGTTGACAACCCTTGAATCGGGTGTTCTCGCAACGTTTATTGAAGGCTCGTTATGATATGTTTTAGTTTTTCTGATTAATCGCGCGGCCAAACAATTTTATGCTTTTTCTCTGTGTTCAACGGCGGTCATTATTTCTAGTTTATTTTTTATTCGTTCTTCATGTTTTACCTTATTTCTCAGTCTGTTTCCTGTCATTCGCCCAACACATTTCATCTCGGTAGTTTTTATTTTTTCTTATTGTTCTTGCATATAGGGTAAGTTCGATGTTTTGGTAAGCTTAGTTGATTCTTGGATATATTTCTGCTGCTTGTGAATTGTCATTTGTCAATAGACTTCTTTAGATATAAATTACTCTACTTGTTAAAGTCATTGCCGCAAATGTCAATATGTTCATTATCCATGTATCTATCTATCTATCTATCTATCTATCTATCTATCTATCTATCTATCTATCTATCTATCTATCTATCTATCTATCTATCTATCTATCTATCTATCTATCTATCTATCTATCTATCTATCTATCTATCTATCTATCTATCTATCTATCTATCTATCTATCTATCTGTCTATCTATATGTCTATCTGTCTGTCTGTCTGTCGGTCGGTCGGTCGGTCGGTCGGTCGGTCGGTCGGTCGGTCGGTCGGTCGGTCGGTCGGTCGGTCGGTCGGTCGGTCGGTCGGTCGGTCGGTCGGTCGGTCGGTCGGTCGGTCGGTCGGTCGGTCGGTCGGTCGGTCGGTCGGTCGGTCGGTCGGTCGGTCTGTCTGTCTGTCTGTCTGTCAATCATTCTCCTGAGGTATTGTCTATATCTGCAGTGTCGTTTTCTGTATAAATGTTACTGCAATTTGTCATTCTTGCAAGGGTTCATACAGTTTTGTCTGTTGAGCTGTATCTATGAGCCAATGGATTTTCCCAGATTTGTTATTTTCTTGATGGAACACTAGACACGGGATCTTCAGTTATATAAAAAAAAAATTATTTTTCACCAATTGATAGTTATTACAAAATACTTCACGAACCTACATAGAATTAACATGCACTGTGAATAATGCACATATCTCCACCTTTTAAAAAGCGATCATATACTATAGTCCTTTGAGAAATTGTTACTCAAATTGAAAAACAATTTCCTCGAAAAACTATTTGTGGATTGCTGTGAAATTTGTCTTGGGGATTTTGCTGATATAGATTACATTAAAAAAAAAACACACACACAACAGGCTTTGTGGACGGATAATTAATGGTTTTGCAGTAAATCCTTTCACCCGTTCAATAGTTGGCACACTTTTAAATTTTAAGTGATAAAAAAAATGTAGTTTTAAGGTGCATGGGAATAAGACAGTGTTAACCGTACAAGAATGTAAAGTAGAGCCAGTCACCGTGACATTGTAATGTGTGATGTGTGGTGCTGTAAAAATTTAACATTTCTTGCACATTATTTGTTTTTCTATTAAGTTTATATCAGAAATATTCATATCTGAAAACTCCACTTTGACTTTGGACTTAATATTTACAAATTCTTAAATGTCCAGGAAAATCTTAAACTGCATGAAAATAACAAACGACGACATTATGCCAAATAGTTTCTGAGAAAACTAATGTTGAGTTTGGGCATACATTTGTGAACGGACTCTAAGCTTGCAGTGCCACTCATATTCCTCAAATATCTCTCTATCTGCCCGACGATGTAAAGACAGCTCTCATATTCCCTCGACGTGTGCTCGTTTGACTCATTGTACACATATTCATGTTCACGAGACTTTCAACTTGGATTCCCGCGGCTACTTAATTAAATAACGACTCCTCGGGTTCCAGAACAAAGTCCCAACCGTCTTAGCAAAGACATTAAGTCAGGGGACTATTAGGGCCTAGAGGTAGTCCCGAGTCCGTTATTTAGTTACTTAGCTTCCTTTAATCTTTCTATTAGCCCCGAAGATACACTGCAGTACTTGAGTTCTTATATCTGTTCGTATATGATGAAGTACCCCATCTTAAAAGCTTTCCTGATTTGTTGATCAGTTTCATTTTTTCCTTAGTCATCATTCCGTCCTAGTCTCTAATGTAGATGATTCGTTTCCAAATTTAGTCATTTGCTAAATAATTCAAAGAATCGATCACCTTATGCGTGTTGATTAATCTAGTTCATATTTAATTTAATATTCAACATCAGTACTATCATGTTCCCCTTCGGGCTAATCACAATTCATACGATAGAAACGCCCGCTCACCATCTCGCGCGATGTACTGCTATTATATCATGTCAGGTGCACATTTGTAACAAATGTTTTACAGACAGATAAGTTAATGCCGACGTAGGCGCTTCACTTTCTGTCTCTCTCATTTAATTTCGCTCTCGTTTAATTTCGCTCTCGTTTAATTTCTCTCTCGTTTAATTTCTCTCTCGTTTAATTTCTCTCTCGTTTAATTTCCCTCTCATATAATTTCGCTCTCGTTTAATTTCCCTCTCATATAATTTCGCTCTCGTTTAATTTCCCTCTCATATAATTTCGCTCTCATTTAATTTCCCTCTCATATAATTTCGCTCTCGTTTAATTTCCCTCTCATATAATTTCCCTCTCATATAATTTCCCTCTCATATAATTTCCCTCTCATAATTTCGCTCTCGTTTAATTTCGCTCTCGTTTAATTTCTCTCTCGTTTAATTTCGCTCTCGTTTAATTTCTCTCTCGTTTAATTTCTCTCTCGTTTAAGACGAGTGCTTGAAGCTATATTCTATTTTTGTGATTTTATCCAACCGTGGTCTCTAGCTAGTAAGGTCCCTTGTCTGGATCTTTCGAAGAACGGGAGAAAATATGGGCTCTCATGTGGACATTACGCTCTTTAAGGAACCTTTGACAGTAAAAATGCAAAAAGTGGTAGGACAATTGGAAGCTCTTCGTCTTCTACCTTTTTACAGCTCCATGTGGAGCATAGATCTTCAACAAACACTTTCTTTTGCTTGTCGTTCTTTAAGATCATTCCATGTCTTCCCCATCATCTTTATCTCAGCTTCCATTTGTCTTTTCCAAAAATAGTTTGCCTTCTTCTTTGTCTTTTTTCTTGGGGAGTCCAAAAAAGGGCCTGTTGTGTAATACTCTCAGTTGGCTTCAGTGTATCCAGCTCCATGGTCTTCGCTGTATCTATTTTTTCACTGTTATTTGACTGGATTTTGTATTTGGCATAATTCTATGTTAGTGATTTTGTCCTGCCATTTCCATCCTTTTATTATGCGTACGCATCCATTAATACAGTTTTGTATCTTCATGATTGTCATTTTTCTTGTTCTCTATGTTTCAAAGACATATAATAAGACTGACTTAACATTAGAATTGAAAATTTTAATTTTTGTATTTCACCTAATTTCTTTGGACTTCCATATGTATCCCAGTGCAACGAATGCTCTGTTCTTTCTTCATTGTCTATATTGCTTCCCAGATATATGTAATATTGTACGTCTAGTAGATGTATTTCTCATATTATTATTTGGTTATTGTCAACTATATTGATTCTCATAATGTTGGTCTTATCTCTATTTATTTTCAGTCCTAGCTGTTGTGGTCTCTCATCAAGTATGATCATTTTATAATACATCCGTTGATGGTTGTGTGATAAGAGATGTATGTCATTAGCAAAGTCTAATTTTTCTGTCGATGAGCAAATGACGTTTCAAGCCAGGCCTCGCTGCTGAGACCAGGAGTGGTCGCCGCAGAGAGAAATCACAAATACAAATCTCAACTGATGAAGCCCGGGATTTGAACTCACAACCTCTGTGTCTCGAGACCGGCGTTTTGCCTCGAGACCAACAATTCCACCGTTTCGTATTCTGATAAAATATTACAGGAGTAGTGGCCTCCGCTGAATATCCGCCGTCAATCACAGTGCAATACACCCCTTCAACAACTTTCTACGACTCATCATCATCATCAAGTACCGGGCCTGCTGCAGTAGGTGATGATGTCTCTCCACAACTTTCGATCTCGACAGTCATTTATCATTTCTGTTGTTGATTTTCTGCCAAGCCATTCTCTTAAGCTGTCTGGTATTTTTTCTCTTTGCTTCCGTCTATCTCTTCGCCCCTCAGTTTTTCCAGTTGTTACAATATATTATAGTTGTTCTCTTCTCATTACATAGCCAAGAAATGATGATGATTATTTCTTCCTAATATTGGAAATTAGCTCTCTTTTTTGCTTTGGCCTCTTTCAGAACATTTTCTTTACTCTTCTTAGCTGTCCATGGTATTCTCAACATTCTTCTGTAAATCTACGGATTAATATATTGTTTATTTTTTATATATTTTATATATATATATATGTATTTCTACAGACTCCAGTAATTTTCTTATCTGTTGTTCTATTGGGCGATTCATGAATACAAAGAAGTTCTGACGGTGGTTTTCAGTTGCCTTCCGTCGGTTTGTTTACGGTTGGCTCCGCTAGCCTTTGACTCAAAAGTCTTACCCACAAGGCAGTGGGGTTGTTTTACCTCTGGGTTCGCTCCCTTAGCCTTTTACTCTCACGACCTTACCTGCAAGGCAGCAGGGCAGCCACAGGTTGTATTGTTTACTGCATACAGTAGCAGGTAAAATTACCCAACCTGACAACTAACCTCGACGACTAGGAGAAGTCGAAATTATCGTTCAAACGTTGGGCAACAATAACAAAATAACAGCAGGGAGTTATAACTTCGCAATCATCAGCCGAGAATCCCTGAATGACGTCACAACAATCAAATGAAAGAAAAATCATGACCGCAAGTAAATTACGGAAACGCCAACAATGTTTATCTGAGAAGTAACCAAACTTAACCTAGCTCAAACTCAGTTTCCGGTACAGAACTGACCAATCCGCAAGAGAGCTGACTGAACGCCCTACAGTGTTGGGGTCACGCTATGCACGACGGGACTAGTTATGTCATTCTTCGATTTAGTCTACAAATCTGAAGTGTTCTATAATGATCCGAAATTTGGATGTTTTGCAATCTACAAATCAGGGGCGTATCTTCCATCTATCAGGGGTGTTTTCAGTGTTGGTACCAACAGTTTTATGGTTTTATTATTGTGACATTCAAGGGTAGTTTCATAGCATCTATCTATCTATCTATCTATCTATCTATCTATCTATCTATCTATCTATCTATCTATCTATCTATCTATCTATCTATCTATCTATCTATCTATCTATCTATCTATCTATCTATCTATCTATCTATCTATCTATCTATCTATCTATCTATCTATCTATCTATCTATCTATCTATCTATCTATCTATCTATCTATCTATCTATCTATCTATCTATCTATCTATCTATCTATCTATCTATCTATCTATCTATCTATCTATCTATCTATCTATCTATCTATCTATCTATCTATCTATCTATCTATCTATCTATCTATCTATCTATCTATCTATCTATCTATCTATCTATCTATCTATCTATTTATCTATCTATCTATCTATCCATCTATCCATCTATCCTATCTATCTATCTATCTATCTATCTATCTATCTATCTATCTATCTATCTATCTATCTATCTATCTATCTATCTATCTATCTATCTATCTATCTATCTATCTATCTATCTATCTATCTATCTATCTATCTATCTATCTATCTATCTATCTATCTATCTATCTATCTATCTATCTATCTATCTATCTATCTATCTATCTATCTATCTATCTATCTATCTATCTATCTATCTATATGTATGTATATATGTGCATATTTATTTTTCCCCTGAAGTATTGCTTATATCTGCAATATCGATTCTAGTATGACATTTACTGTTTTTGTCATTCTTGCAGTGGACCATATAGTTTTGCCTGTAGAGTTGTATCTATTAGCGATTGCGTTTTCTTCAGTCTACCACACTCAGTACAGCCTTGAAGTATAAGTTCAGCAGTCTGGGACGCCTGTCCACACGTACATGTGGCTGAAGTGCTAATCCTGAATGTTATAAACACGGGACTGCAGAGTCAATTGAATACACAAAGAAAGAACATTTAAATTTGAATGGTAAGACAAATGATGTCAAAATGTAAACAACCAGGCTTTAACATATGTTATTGTAGCACCGAAGCTCAAATTAAAAGCTGAAAATGACCTGAACATGTGGCAAGAGATCGCACATAATGGAGAGAAAATAGATGGAATACCTTGTGATTCAGTGGGCCTGACGTATTCATTATGTGGCTGAGTCTGTTTGTCAAACATTGGTAGAATCAGCCATGATAGAAGCTGATCGACGATAATAAAACTTTCAAAAAAAAATACACAATAGCCTCTACTAAACCGTCTGTCAAGTCGAAAACGGCCATATATAAATGTTAATGTGAGACGCAAAGAAAGATGATCATCAGTGTTATTTATACTACGACTGGACGCCATCTTTGTCCGACCTTAATATAGGCGTTAACAAATATCGGCTTAATACATTCGACTTCATCGCTGTATTTTATGGATATACGTGAGTTCATCATCATCATTGAATGCCGTCTCCGCATCGAAGGTTGGCTACCATGGAGCGCCATTTCGCCCTGTCTCTTGCTTTCATAGTGCAAGTTGTCATAGGTTGACTTTAGTGGGTTACACAAGCTAGCGAATCATACGAGGAGGAGGTGGTATATTTACAGCACTGTGAAAAATTGACAAATAATCATACAACAGAAAAAAAAAACAACAAAGAACAATACATGGTCTGAAGAAGGATCGAACCTGCAGTTTACACAAGCTAGTTTGTTGCCATTCCACCGCGAGGAATTGTTAGACCAGTGTCTTGACCAGCTGCAGTTCACTCACTGTTCTTGGTGATAGAAGTCGGTGGCAATTTCCAGCACAGGCTACATAAAGAATAAATAATTAGAATATTTGAGACTAAAACAAATAAGTGTCAATAGGCGGGTGGTCTAGGGAGCCGCGATAGCTCAGTGGTTAGTGAACTGGACTACAAAAGACAAGGGGTTGGGCTCTATCCCAACTGCCGCTGCTTCCGGGTTCACCCAGCCTTTAATTGGTACCTGATTTTTTTTCTGGGAAAGTAAAACGGCATGTGCGTAATACTGACCACATTACCCCAAAAAATCATGTCCTGAAGGTCTGTACAATTTATGGTCACTAACACCATATTCCCGATACGCCACTTGGCGTAACAGGGGCTCTTTACTTTTCTTTTTACTTAGGCGTGTGGGCTAGAGGTAGAACATCAACTTTCTAATTAGAAGTTCTCGTAGCTTAATCCCAGGCGTTGGGAATCTTTCTTTTCCAATCCGTAATCTCTTTGTGGCTTTACCTTCACCCGGTCTTTGGGAAGAAAGGTCCGATGTCTAGCCCTCTCGGCAGTTAAAAAAAAAATTTTAAAAATGAAGGAGATCATGTGTGCACTCTTCGCACGTTATATACATTTTAGATATTGAAAATAGAATGACTGTGTCAACAATGAATGCTGCCAGACAAAGGTGTCTAGAAAAAAACGTACCCTAAAATGTCAAAGCTCTTGACGAAAAACAATGAGCGTACCTCTGGAGAATATCTGCTTGTATGGCGAGGAATACTTAAACGGAACAAGAGTGAAAAAATAAAAGGACAAGTTACATTCACGTAACATTCTGTATCTTGAGACTTCGCTAGGGATTTAAAGTTTGAGTAGGCAAATAAATACATAAACAAACAAACACATAAACAAACAAACACATAAACAAACAAACACATCAACAAAAAAACACATAAACAAACAAATACATAAATAAACAAACACATAAACAAATAAACAAACAAACACATAAACAAACAAACACATAAACAAACAAACACATAAACAAACAAACACATAAACAAATAAACAAACAAACACATAAACAAACAAATACATAAACAAGCAAACACATAAACAAAGAAACACATAAACAAACAAACACATAAACAAATAAACAAATAAACAAACAAACAAACAAATACATAAATAAACAAACACATAAACAAATAAACAAAAACACATAAACAAATAAATATATAAACAAACAAACAAACATATCAACAAACAAACACATAAACAAATAAACAAATAAGCAAAAAACACATAAATAAAGAAATGCATAAACAAATAAACACAAAAATAAAAAACAAAAACGTGAACAAACAAACACATAAACAAACAAACAAACACATAAATAAACAAACAAACACATAAACAAACAAACACATAAAAAACAACAAATAAACACAATAACAAATAAACACATAAACAAAAAACACATAAACACAAAACACATAAACGAACAAACAAACACTTAAACGAACAAACAAACACATAAACAAACAAACAAATAAACAAACATACACATAAGCAAACATCTAACAAACAAACACATAAGAAAACAAAGAAACACATGAACAAACAAACACATAAACAAACAAACACAAATAAACACATCAACAAACACATCAACAAACAAGCACATCAACAAACAAACCCGTACACAAAGAAACACATAAACAGCGGCCCGGACCTACAGGAGTTAATGGTTTTTATTTTAGAATCATCACTGCACTCCAGACACTTCCATAGGTGCTCTTATAGAATGTGTTTGTTTCTTCTGGAAATAAATGAGAACTCATAGGAGAGCACTGAATCACAGCGGCCTGGGGCCCATTATAAAAAGGGGGGGGGGGGAGGGAAAGGGATATTCAAGCAAAACTCAGTCCCTCGGGACTTCACTGGAGATATAAATATGTGAAACACAAACACAAAACAACAAACAAATAAATCCAAAAGAAACAAATGTAATGTATTTGTATTTGTCGATGCTCCCATTGTTAAAGCAACATAGATCATTTCATGTTAAGAATACTTCGCCAGTGGTTCCCAAGAGATGAAGAAATAAGCACCATCGATGCTGACGAAGACTGGGCTTGTTCCTTCGGGGCCAGCACCGATGACAGTGACGTCGATGAAAGTTAATTAATGGTTCTCAACCTGTGGACCACAGTCCCAAGTGGGTCGTAAAGTGTCCGCTGAGGTTGGGAAATTTGGTTTCGTTTGAGTGAGTCTAGCAGAGACTATATTGTAACTTTTGCAGTGGGAAATTTAAAAAAACGGTTCAGAATTGTATCGTTTACTAAACGGAATGGAGTCTAATATTTAATGATCCGTATTGTTTCGTTTACTAAACGTAACGAAATCTAATCTGTTAATATTCCGTATTGTTTTGTTTACTAAACGTAATGAAATGTAATTTTTAATAATCAGTATTGTTTCGTTTACTAAAAGTGATGGAATCTGATATTTAATAACATGTATTGTTACGTTTATTAAACGTAATGAAATCTAATCTGTTAATATTCCGTATTGTTTCGTTTACTAAACGTAATGAAATGTAATATTTAATAATCATATTGTTTCGTTTACTAAAAGTAATGAAATCTAATATTTAATAATCCGTATACTTAAATTAATAATTATGCATTTGCAACGATAAAGGAGCAAAAATTGAAATTGTAATGGCATATTATACAATTTAAAAGCCTCGCTACGATCATTCTACAGTGCACAGTAATAGACAAAATAGGGCAAGACAGACAGAGAAGGGGTTGATTAGACACTATCAGAGAATGGACAAGATTAACTTTCTCCATATCTCAAAAATAATCATATCGAAGAAACAATCATCACCATCATGCAGCATAAAAATCAACGAGACAAATCTGAAACAAGTGCAAAGCGTCAAATACTTGGGCATAATAATAACATTAGCTGGAAGATACACCACAAAAATTAAAAAAAAACAGAACAGCTCAGGCCAAAATAGCATTTCAGAAAATAAAAAAATATCTTATACAAGAAATCTATGTCAATAGAAGTGAGAAAGAGAGTTCATTGGTGCTATATAGAACCAATTCTGACCTATGGAAACGAATCATGGACAGTAGACTAACAAATGAAAAGTCAATTAGAGGCCACAGAGATGGAATTTCTCAGAAGAATGTTGAAAGTTCCATGGGCAGCTAAAAAGACCAATTAGGAAGTTCTGATAGAGGCCAACATATAAAAAGGAACTCCTAAAAAACATCAGAAAGAAACAATCAACACTTTTTTTTGGCAGATCATGAGAAGAGGAAAGTTGGGATACTTGGTTACAACCGGCAAAATACAGGGAAAGAGAGATCGCAGACGACAAAGAGAGAAAATACTGGATAGCTTGGTGTCATGGCATGGAAAACAGTCAATAACAGAACTGGTACGATGCACTTTAGTTAGAAGATTGTGGAAGGACGTGATCGCCTATGAAGAAATGAGGACGTCAAGGTTGCACCAACGACCACCAAGGTTATGTGGATTAACTCTTTTTTGTTTCTCTCACCTTGAGGTAAACAGTCAGCTATCAGTCGCTGATCATATTTAGTTCAGGATCGGCGGAGGGGAGTCATCTTAACTTACTTAAACAAATATTGATTGATTGATATAAGGCCACCATGTTGACCGGATGTAAATGAAAACAAGAGACGTGGAATACCTCTTAAACGTTCTCGCAGTGCGATAGGCGATATCCTTGTTCTAGACCAATGTAGTTTTAAAGTTGTGTCTTTTGCATTATCACTATACTCATCATATACAGATAATATCCATCATCCAATCTATTTCCAAATAGCACAGTAACATGTCAGCGAATAACACAAACACCATAGCACCGGTAATGTCCTTGCAAGGTAATTTCAGATAGAATGTCTTGACAGCTATCTGTCTTGAATATTTCCTGACAGCTGCAGACAGCCTACGATTTTCAATGAATTTCTTTGAGAAGACAGCCAATTGTAATTCTCCGCCTCTAATAAAATTAGGTACTCGTTCTCACCTACCTTGAGAACACGGATCACTCGTTCTCGCTTACCTATAGAACACGGATCACTCGTTCTCGCTTACCTAGAGAACACGGATCACTCGTTCTCGCTTACCTAGAGAACACGGATCACTCGTTCTCGCTTACCTAGAGAACACGGATCACTCGTTCCCGCTTACATTGAGAACACGGATCACTCGTTCTCACCTACCTTGAGAACACGAATCACTCGTTCTCACCTACCCCGAGAACACGGATCACTCATTCTCGCCTACCTTGAGAACACGGATCACTCATTCTCGCCTACCTTGAGAACACGGATCATTGCGAAAACAATCCCAACGTTGTTCGAGAGGAATACATTCTGAGTGATGTTATGTGAGAGACTCCCAACGCTGCAACCATCTTCGCTGTTTTAAACTTTGCATCAAAGCAGGAACAAGAAACAGGAGGAGTTCTTGCAATTATATTATGCTAGTCATCGGATTATCTTCACCACACATCGAGCAATTGTCCGTAAATGCTCAGGTCTCCTCATTAACAAATCCCGCAGCGTGGTAAGACTGAGAAACGAAATTATGCTTGTTGACATGTCTTCCCTATTTCTCCCTGTAGCGCACTTGAATGTAGACAACCTTCCTTTTTACTTGAAGATTCCACAGTCGCACCAAGGCAGCAGATTCAAGAACATAATAGAAATATTCCTCTCGTCATATTTAATTTATAGCTGTAGGGATATACGATCTGTCCATCACAATAACATAACGTAGTAGACAAAACATTGGATGCACCCACCACACTTGATTCACTTAAAAGTCCAGCACCAGCGCAGAATCCTTAATGTTGAAACACAATTTTACTTCAGTACCGCGATCTACATTAGAGAACTGAAAGTGATCAGCATCCGACGCAGATCTTGAGACAGTCGATGGAACAAAAACCTTATTTCCATCTTGGAACCACAAGTTCTTGGGATTAGGTAGAGGTTAAGTAAAATGTATTGCATATCTTTACAGTGATTGGACGGGGCAAAGTGATGTTTGGTGTGCCATGTGTTGGACCAATCATTCTCTTCGGCATATATTTTGAAGCAGTCGGAGATTAGAAAAAAATACAAAAAGTTTCCACCAAACCATGTTTTTTTTCATAATGAAAATACTATTTTTAGGTGATCTGGGAGGCATCACGCAAGGCCGCCTTTTCTCCAAAGAAAAATCTATTCGCCACATTTAGAGGGGGAAAAAAACCAGATTTGGGAATCAAACATTGACCGTTCTGATCAAGCTCCGGAGAGGGGACGCTATCCAGTAATCTCCCCTGGTCTTTTCCCCATTCCAAATTAATGATCAGTTTGATTGACTCTAACAAGTGTCCCGTAAGAAATTTCCAATACCATTGCTTCACCTCAACTAAAAGCTGAATTAAACGTAATTTTTCTTTCATCGCTAAATATTAGTCTCCTTTATATCGCTGAATTTTATTTTCCTTTACACCGCTAAATTTTAGTTTCTTTTGCATCGTTAAATATTATTTTCATTTACATGGCTAAATACATTTTTTCAATTGTGTCGCTAAATGTTATATTCATTTATATCGCTTGATATTGATTTCATTTAAATCGGTAAATATTAATTTAATTTACATCGCTAAATAATATTTTCCTTTACATCGCTAAATGTCTTTTTTTTACGTCAATAAATATTATTTTTATTTACATCGTTAAATATTATTTTAAATTACATCGCTAAATATTCTGGGAAAGTAAAGAAAAGACTGGGAAAGTAAAGCAGCACGGGCGTAATACTGACCACATTACCCCAAAAATCATGTGCTGAAGGTCTGTAAAATATAGGGTCACTAACACCATATTCCCTATACACCACTTGGCGTGACGGGGGTACTTTACTTTATTTTACTTTTTACATCGCTAAATATTAATTTCCTTTACATCGCTAAATGCCATTTTTTTACACCGCTAAATATTATTTCATTTACAACGCTAAATGTCAATTTCCTTTATATCGCTAAAGTAAATGTCACTTTTATTTAAATCACTAAATGTTATTTTCCTTTACATCGCTAAATGTTATTTTCCTTTACATCGCTAAAGGTTTTTTGCATTTACACAGCTAAACTGTATTTTTTTTTTTTAAATGTCTACAGAAACAAATAGATGTTTTTTTGTGTGAAATGACGGGAAAAGGAATGTCAAAGGGACAAGATTAGGTAGGTCTGCATTAAGCCAGTTAATCAATGTTAGTGAGAAAGAATGAAGCGGCGGTGCTTGGGTGGCCAGTGCACTCAGTAGTGTTCAGAATGGTCTGGATCATATTCCTCATATTCTCAGACTCGGAAATTATTCTACCGACGCTGCGTCTAGGTTGACCCAGCCACTGACGGCAGCAACCAGAAATGTTTCTCGGAAAGTAGGGCAGTCTTTCCGGCGAGCTTTGTCTGTGGAAAAAAAAAATCTATCTATCTATCTATCTATCTATCTATCTATCTATCTATCTATCTATCTATCTATCTATCTATCTATCTATCTATCTATCTATCTATCTATCTATCTATCTATCTATCTATCTATCTATCTATCTATCTATCTATCTATCTATCTATCTATCTATCTATCTATCTATCTATCTATCTATCTATCTATCTATCTCTCTATCTATATGTCTGTCTGTCCGATTGTCTGTCTGTCTGTCTATCTGTCTGTCTGTCTGTCTGTCTGTCTATCTGTCTGTCTGTCTGTCTACCTACCTACCTACCTACCTACCTGTCTGTCTGGCTGGCTGTCTGTCTGTCTGTCTGTCTGTCTATCTGTCTGTATGTATGTCTGTCTGTCTGTCTATCTGTCTGTATGTCTGTCTGTCTGTCTGTCTACCTACCTATCTATATATCAGTCCGTCCGTCTGTCCGTCCGTCTGTCTGTCTGTCTGTCTATTTATCTATCTTTCGTTCGCTTGAAGTATTGTCTATACCTGCAATGTCGTTTCCTGTATAAACGTTAGTCTTTTGTAATTCTTGCAGTGACCCAATTAGTTTAAAAAAAAAAAAAAATTATGACCTTCAAAATGAATGTCAAGGAAGTCCAACAATATTGTTAGAACCAGGGAGGGAAACAAATGATAATAAACAATAGACGGTTATATCTCATAAACAGATACCTGCTACAGATTCTTTCAATTTGAAAATAACAATAAAATTACAAAAGAGAACCTGTGTGAAATAACTGTCCTAATAGGAATGGAGTTCAAAAAAAGGAAATGGGGATGTATCGGCCTGACATTACGAAGACCACCAAGCAATATTGCAAGAGTGGATGAACTGGAATCAAGAAGGAACTAGGAAAATTGGTAGAGGCAAGCAGACCTGGAGAATAAGAGTCGAGACATGAACAAATATTCGGGCCCGTTGTGTCGTTACGGTCATTTGCTTCATGAGACGCAAAGTCAAGTAAGTGAGTTAGGGCGGCATTGAGTGATGCTGACCACATGATCCATGAAATGAACAATTACTGGCAACAGCACTATATAGTTATAGTTATCCGAAGGCCACGATATCACTGTAAGGGAATGAACATCCATAATTGCTCAACCTCCCGTGCCAGTGGAATCATCTGAATTAACATCTCAACGAATAACCAAAAACAAAGAAAGGCAGCTGCAGTCCCCATCATAGCTAACACAGCACACGTCAAATGGCATAAGGCTTATCAGCACCGAAAGTGAACACAGCTGAACTGTCCTTCGTCATACGATATCATCATTCATCGTAAGTAATCATAATATAGAAACACTATTCTGATTAAACACACAGCTCACGGTGTGCACAGAGCACTAAACTCAGTAGCTCCGACAGCAAGCCGGACTAGGATTATGAGGAAAATTCATGAAGGAACACTTTTAAGACAGTACCTTAACGGTTCCTTCTGCCTACGGCCATACTGACCGGAAGTCCTAGCACCATATATATTGTCCTTTCGCCTTTAGGCGTAGAGGGAAAACTTTATTTTCTCAATCGGAGAAAGTATGCAGTCCACATCTTTGAGAAATGCTACTCAAATCCAGATAATGGGTTGAGTAATGTAAGAAATAAAGTCAAACATATTAAAAGTTGATTAACGTTAGTTTATGACGTCAAAATCTCTGAGATCTGAAGCTAAGTCACGTTTACAAAACGGGAAAATATGAGATGAAAAAACGATCGTTCGCAGGAAACGATTCAATCGTGTCTGATGGTGTCTCTTCTCGCGAGATTGCACGGATATTTGATTCAATATTGACACTGCGGGAAACTATTGCATAATGCATGCATCACTTTTAGTTGGTACTTGGCTGTTACTAGATTGCAACAGATATCGACTGCTTCTGTAATAATAAAGTAATAAAAGAAAGTGGAGAGTGATAAATTACTACGTAATATTGCCGTGAATACATTAAAGATTTTATGTAAAATATGCAAACTACAAGAAAGAAATAATCCTAATTATATATTACACTACAACACAAAATATACACAGATACACACATGAAATAGCGAAAGAAGAGCAATTTTTTTTTCTTTATTCTTTTACAGTTTGCTTAATGATTAATCAAGTTTAACAATGTAAATAATATCCCTAGATTCTAGACGTGTCTAGAAGTATTCACAGTTTTACGATTTACTTATATCTCAGGACAAACTTCATTAATCAATATTTTTTTTATTTTAGATAAATTTAGTTTAGTTTAGTTAAGTTCATTTTAGTTAAGTTTAGTTTAGTCAATAGACCATCTTTACTTCTTCACAGACAGTTCCATAATACTTAGATGCCCTAATCAGCATGTTTCCTAATTTGACATACGCCCATCATAGAATAGCGAAAGTACTAAAGATAGCCTCAGCACAAATATACGAACACAGTAGCACCAGCGAAGGCCGTGATCCGAACCTTGTTTGCCTCTCACGACAAGCCTTTCTCTAGCTGCCGTTCACGACAAGCCTTGCTCTAGTTGCCTCTCACGACAAACCTTTCTCTAGTTGCCTCTCACGACAAACATTTCTCTAGTTGCCTCTCACGACAAACCTTTCTCTAGTTGCCTCTCACGACAAAAATTGCTCTAGTTACCTATAACGACAAGCCTTGCTCTAGTTGCCTCTCACGAAATGCCTTGCTCCAGTTACCCATTACGACATGCCTTGCTCCAGTTACACCTCGCGACATGCGTTGCTCCAGTTGCCTCTCACAACATGCCTTGCTCTATTTGCATCTCACTACATGCCTTGCTCTAGTTGCCTCTCACGAAATGCCTTGCTCCAGTTACCTCTCGCGACATGCCTTGCTTCAGTTACCTCTCACGACATGCATGGCAGGTGACAGTGGATCTATACTTTCTGCATTGACCGTTGTCACGGCCCTTGCAGCCAACAGACAAAACATTGATTTGACACAAGTATAGGTAGAATTGACTCATGCTTGACACAGGCGTAGGTAGAATGGACTCATGCTTGACACAGGCGTAGGTAGAATTGACTCATGCTTGACACAGGCGTAGGTAGAATGGGCATGGACTCATGCTTAACACAATTGTAGGTAGAATGTACTCATGCTTGACACAATTGTAAGTAGAATGGACTCATACTTGACACAAATGTAGGTAGAATGGATTCATGCTTGACACGAGTGTAGGAAGAACGGACTCATGCTTGACACATATGTAGGTAGAATGGGCTCATGCTTGACACAATTGTAGGTAGAATGGACTCATGCTTGACACGAGTGTAGGTAGAATGGACTCATGCTTGACACGAGTGTAGGTAGAATGGACTCATGCTTGACACAATTGTAGGTAGAATGGACTCATGCTTGACACAATTGTAGGTAGAATGAACTCACACCTGACACGAGTTTAGGTAGAATGGACTCAAACTTGACACGAGTGTAGGTACAATAGACTCTTAAGTTAATAATACACTGGCATGACAACACCCTTACTTCACATGCGGAGCCGTTCTAATACTTTAGCGTGATTACTTTGGACAACGGAAATTTGATAAGAATCTCGAAACAGCTCTTTTTTCTTCCTTTTACTCCTTGTGGAGCATAGGTCTTCATCAAACACTTTCAACTTTCTGTGGAACATAGGTCTTCATCAAACACTTTCAACTTTCTGTGTAGCATAAGTTATATCATCAATCACTTTCAACTCCCTGCGATGCATAGGTCATCATCAACCACTTTCAACTCCCTGTGATGCATAGGTCATCATCAACCACTTTCAATTTCTTGTGGAGCATAGGTCATCATCAACCACTTTCAATTTCTTGTGGAGCATAGGTCATCATCAAATACTTGAACTCCCTGTGGAGCATAGGTCATCATTAAACACTTTCAACTCCCTATGGAGCATATGCATTCATCAAACAATTTCAATTTCTTGTGGAGCATAGGACTTTATCAAACGTTTTCAAATTTCAATGGCGCATATTCCTTCATCAAACACTTTCAACTCCTTCTGGAGCATAGGTGGTAATGAAAACACTTTTGAAGCAGTTCTGTTTCTTGCCATTCTCTTAATATAATTCTATGTCTTTTCTATCCTCTTCATTGCAGCTTCCACGTGTCTTCTACAAGTGTATTTTGGCCTTGCTCTTTGTCTCTTCTCGTGGGGATTCCCAAACAAAAACCTTGTCCTGTAACATGTAGTGTGTGTCCTACTCAGCGCCATTGTTTTAAAATAACACTGTGCTGAACATTTAACACAGTACTTCGACAACCATGAGTCCACGTCACACATTCGGATGAAAGAGATGGGAGTTAAGATGAGCACAGCCAGAAACGAGAAACTTAGTGGCCGTGTAAGAAGACTTATCAACCAACACAGAACTGGAATCGTCAGTCGCTGGACACTGCGGGACTTGCTGAGGACGGGATCTGAGCACCTATGGACATGTTCTGTGTGCAATGACGATAACCCGCAAATAACTCAACAACTCAGTAACCCAGTTTAACACATAGAGCCAGTTGTAAATAATGTGTGCAGGCATTCCAGGGATGAGGTTTAAAACCGGCACTTGAAAATAGAATAACACCATTTCCTGATAATAACGGTCAAGAAAAGTAAAATCAAAAATATTGCTGCAGTAGAATATATCTCCAATCTGACATATTCCTGGAATTAATTGAGTTTTTTCACAGATTCAGTCCAAATAGTTGAGCGATAACTTTGGCTGAAGGCCAAACTATGAACGCCGTTTGCACGAGCTGGGGTTAATGCTCTTTGACAAGTGGTCAAACCGTAGCAGTGGACTATTAACTTTATCACCGGAAATATAACTCTGAGTGCAAATCAGTTTTATGCATTGTTTTATATTTGTGCTCGTCAATCACAAATCATTATTTTATCGCCTACATAATCTTCAATATCATCCCTCCTGGAGTAGATAATTATGCCGCTCCACATGTTTTGTTTTAACTACTACATGAGTGTAATGAACAAAATATAAAGTAGTACCGTGACGTTTTGACGTTGAAAAGGGCAAAATATAAAGTAGTACCGTGATGTTTTGACGTTGAAAAGGACAAAATATAAAGTATTACCGTGACGTATTGACGTTGTAAAGGACACAATATAAAAGCAGTATCGTGAAGTATTGATATTGTAAAGGACACAATATAAAGTATTACCGTGACGTATTGACGTGAGTATGACCTCGTCCTGTAAGAGACAATTATTTTAGTTATGTGTGTCCTCGTCCTGTAAGAGACATTTTCAGTTCTTTATGTTCTCGTCCTATTACAGACAGTTATTTTAGTTGTGTATGTCCTCGTCCTGTAAGAGACAATTATTTTAGTTGTGTATGTCCTCGTCCTGTAAGAGACTGTTATTTTAGTTGTGTATGTCCTCGTCCTGTAAGAGACTGTTATTTTAGTTGTGTATGTCCTCGTCCTGTAATAGACAGTTATGTTAGTTGTGTATGTCCTCGTCCTGTAAGAGACTGTTATTTTAGTTGTGTATGTCCTCGTCCTGTAAGAGACATTTATTTTAGTTGTGTATGTCCTCGTCCTGTAAGAGACAGTTATTTTAGTTGTGTATGTCCTCGTCCTGTAAGAGACTGTTATTTTAGTTGTGTATGTCCTCGTCCTGTAATAGACTGTTATGTTAGTTGTGTATGTCCTCGTCCTGTAAGAGACTGTTATTTTAGTTGTGTATGTCCTCGTCCTGTAAGAGACATTTATTTTAGTTGTGTATGTCCTCGTCCTAAACAACAGAAATGGGATCCAGTGATCACTGACCAAACAACTTGATGATTTAGACTTTGCTGATGATATAGCTCTCCTATCACACTGCCATCAACAGATGCAGGATAAAATGAGCATACTTGATGAGAGATCACAACAGCTAGGACTGAAGATTAATAGAGATAAGACCAACATTATGAGAATTAATGCAGTTGGCAATAACCAAAAGAAAATTAGGAGAAATACCTCTACTAGACGTACAAAATTACATATATCTGGACAGTAATATAGATAAAGAGGGAGAAACAGAAAATGATACCAAAATAAGGATATCAAAAGCAAGAGGAGCTTTGTTGCACCGGGAAACATATGGAAATCCAAAGAAATTAGGTTAAATACAAAAATTAAAAAAAATTCAACTCAAATGTTAAATCGGTCCTATTATATGGCTGTGAAACATGGAGAACAACACAATTGACAATCACGAAGATACAGACTTTCATTAATGGATGCTTACGCAGAATAAAAGAATGGAAATGGCAGGACAAAATCACTAACAGAGAATTTTGGAAATGCACCAGTCAAATACTAGTGGATAAAAAGATAAGCGAAGACGATGGCGCTGGATAGGACACACACTACGGAAGCCAACTGAGAGTATTACACAACAGGCCATTTTTTGGAATCCCCAGGGGAAAAGACAAAGAGGAAGACCAAGGAATTCTTGGAGAGGACAGATAAAAGCAAAGATGAAGATGATGGGGAGGACATGGAATGATCTTTAAAGATTGGCAAAAAACAGAATGACTTGGAAAGTATTTGTTGAAGACCTATGCTCCACTGGGAGCTAAAAAGGTAGAAGATGTCCTCGTCCTATACAAAACAGTTATTTTAATTGTTGTGTGTGACCTCGTCTTGTAAGAGACCGTTATTTTAGTTGTGTGTGACCTCGTCTTGTAAGAGACATTTATTTTAGTTGTGCGTGACCTCGTCTTGTAAGAGACCGTTATTTTAGTTGTGTGTGACCTAGTCCTGTAAAAGACTGTTATTTTAGTTGTGTGTGTCCTCCTCCTGTAAGAGACAGTTATTTTAGTTGTGTATGTCCTCGTCTTGTAAGAGACAGTTATTTTAGTTGTGTATGTCCTCGTCCTGTGAGAGAACTTTATTTTACTTGTGTATGTCCTCGTCCTGTGAGAGACAGTTATTTTAGTTGTGTATGTCCTCGTCCTGTAAAAGACAGTTATTTTAGTTGTGTGTGACCTCGTCCTGTAAGAGATTGTTATTTTAGTTGTGTGTGTCCTCGTCCTGTGAGAGACAGTTATACAAGTTGTGTATGTCCTTGTCCTGTAAGAGACAGTTATTTTAGTTGTGTATGTTCTCGTCCTGTAAGAGACATTTATTTTAGTTGTGTATGTCCTCGTCCTGTAAGAGACTGTTAGTTTAGTTGTGTATGTCCTCGTCCTGTAAGAGACATTTATTTTAGTTGTGCATGTCCTCGTCCTGTAAGAGACATTTATTTTAATTGTGTATGTCCTCGTCCTGTGAGAGACAGTTTTTTTAGTTGTGTATGTCCTCGTCCTGTAAGAGACAGTTTTTTTAGTTGTGTATGTACTCGCCCTGTGAGAGACAGTTATTTTAGTTGTGTATGTCCTCGTCCTGTAAGAGACATTTATTTTAGTTGTTTATGTACTCGCCCTGTGAGAGACAGTTACTTTAGTTGTGTATGTCCTCGTCCTGTAAGAGACAGTTATTTTAGTTGTTTATGTCCTCGTCCTGTAAGAGACAGTTATTTTAGTTGTGTGTGTCCTCTTCATGTAAGAGACATTTATTTTAGTTGTGTATGTCCTCGTCATGTAAGAGATAGTTATTTTAGTTGTTTATGTCCTCGCCCTGTAAGAAACAGTTATTTTAGTTGTTTATGTCCTCTTCATGTAAGAGACATTTATTTTAGTTGTGTATGTCCTCGTCCTGTAAGAGACAGTTATTTTAGTTGTGTATGTCCTCGTCCTGTGAGAGACCTTAATTTTAGTTGTGTATGTCCTCGTCCTGTGAGAGACAGTTATTTTAGTTGTGTATGTCCTCGTCCTGTAAAAGACAGTTATTTTAGTTGTGTGTGACCTCGTCCTGTAAGAGATTGTTATTTTAGTTGTGTGTGTCCTCGTCCTGTGAGAGACAGTTATACAAGTTGTGTATGTCCTTGTCCTGTAAGAGACAGTTATTTTAGTTGTGTATGTTCTCGTCCTGTAAGAGACATTTATTTTAGCTGTGTATGTCCTCGTCCTGTAAGAGACTGTTAGTTTAGTTGTGTATGTCCTCGTCCTGTAAGAGACATTTATTTTAGTTGTGCATGTCCTCGTCCTGTAAGAGACATTTTTTTTAATTGTGTATG
Source organism: Megaustenia siamemsis (assembly GCA_032433765.1). Lineage (NCBI taxonomy): Eukaryota > Metazoa > Mollusca > Gastropoda > Stylommatophora > Ariophantidae > Megaustenia > Megaustenia siamemsis. Next base: position 21,430,806 of record JAVIAB010000156.1, on the reverse strand, counting down.
TCCTCGTCCTATGAGAGACCGTTATTTTAGTTGTGTATGTCCTCGTCCTGTGAGAGACAGTTTTTTTAGTTGTGTATGTCCTCGTCCTGTAAGAGACAGTTTTTTTAGTTGTGTATGTACTCGCCGTGTGAGAGACAGTTATTTTAGTTGTGTATGTCCTCCTCCTGTAAGAGACATTTATTTTAGTTGTTTATGTACTCGCCCTGTGAGAGACAGTTATTTTAGTTGTGTATGTCCTCGTCCTGTAAGAGACCTTTATTTTAGTTGTGTATGTCCTCGTCCTGTAAAAGACAGTTATTTTAGTTGTGTGTGACCTCGTCCTGTAAGAGATTGTTATTTTAGTTGTGTGTGTCCTCGTCCTGTGAGAGACAGTTATACAAGTTGTGTATGTCCTTGTCCTGTAAGAGACAGTTATTTTAGTTGTGTATGTTCTCGTCCTGTAAGAGACATTTATTTTAGTTGTGTATGTACTCGTCCTGTAAGAGACTGTTAGTTTAGTTGTGTATGTCCTCGTCCTGTAAGAGACATTTATTTTAGTTGTGCATGTCCTCGTCCTTTAAGAGACATTTATTTTAATTGTGTATGTCCTCGTCCTGTGAGAGACAGTTTTTTTAGTTGTGTATGTCCTCGTCCTGTAAGAGACAGTTTTTTTAGTTGTGTATGTACTCGCCCTGTGAGAGACAGTTATTTTAGTTGTGCATGTCCTCGTCCTGTAAGAGACATTTATTTTAATTGTGTATGTCCTCGTCCTATGAGAGACCGTTATTTTAGTTGTGTATGTCCTCGTCCTGTGAGAGACAGTTTTTTTAGTTGTGTATGTCCTCGTCCTGTAAGAGACAGTTTTTTTAGTTGTGTATGTACTCGCCCTGTGAGAGACAGTTATTTTAGTTGTGTATGTCCTCCTCCTGTAAGAGACATTTATTTTAGTTGTTTATGTACTCGCCCTGTGAGAGACAGTTATTTTAGTTGTTTATGTCCTCGTCCTGTAAGAGACAGTTATTTTAGTTGTGTGTGTCCTCTTCATGTAAGAGACAGTTATTTTAGTTGTTTAAGTCCTCTTCATGTAAGAGTATTTATTTTAGTTGTGTATGTCCTCGTCCTGTAAGAGACAGTTATTTTAGTTGTTTATGTCCTCGTCCTGTAAGAGACAGTTATTTTAGTTGTTTATGTCCTCGTCCTGTAAGAGACAGTTATTTTAGTTGTTTATGTCCTCGTCCTGTAAGAGACTGTTATTTTAGTTGTGTATGTCCTCCTCCTGTAAGAGACTGTTATTTTAGTTGTGTATGTCCTCGTCCTGTAATAGACTGTTATGTTAGTTGTGTATGTCCTCGTCCTGTAAGAGACTGTTATTTTAGTTGTGTATGTCCTCGTCCTGTAAGAGACATTTATTTTAGTTGCGTATGTCCTCGTCATGTAAGAGACAGTTATTTTAGTTGTGTATGACCTCGTCCTGTAAGAAACAGTTATTTTAGTTGTGTATGTCCTCGCCCTGTAATAGACTGTTATGTTAGTTGTGTATGTCCTCGTCCTGTAAGAGACTGTTATTTTAGTTGTGTATGTCCTCGTCCTGTAAGAGACATTTATTTTAGTTGTGTATGTCCTCGTCCTGTGAGAGACAGTTATTTTAGTTGTGTGTGTCCTCGTCCTGTGAGAGACAGTTATACAAGTTGTGTATGTCCTTGTCCTGTAAGAGACAGTTATTTTAGTTGTGTATGTTCTCGTCCTATAATAGACATTTATTTTAGTTGTGTATGTCCTCGTCCTGTAAGAGACATTTATTTTAGTTGTGCATGTCCTCGTCCTGTAAGAGACATTTATTTTAATTGTGTATGTCCTCGTCCTATGAGAGACCGTTATTTTAGTTGTGTATGTCCTCGTCCTGTGAGAGACAGTTTTTTTTAGTTGTGTATGTCCTCGTCCTGTAAGAGACAGTTTTTTTAGTTGTGTATGTCCTCGTCCTGTAAGAGACAGTTATTTTAGTTGTGTATGTCCTCCTCCTGTAAGAGACATTCATTTTAGTTGTTTATGTACTCGCCCTGTGAGAGACAGTTATTTTAGTTGTGTATGTCCTCGTCCTGTAAGAGACAGTTATTTTAGTTGTGTGTGTCCTCTTCATGTAAGAGACAGTTATTTTAGTTGTTTAAGCCCTCTTCATGTAAGAGTATTTATTTTAGTTGTGTATGTCCTCGTCCTGTAAGAGACAGTTATTTTAGTTGTTTATGTCCTCGTCCTGTAAGAGACAGTTATTTCAGTTGTTTATGTCCTCGTCCTGTAAGAGACAGTTATTTTAGTTGTTTATGTCCTCGTCCTGTAAGAGACTGTTATTTTAGTTGTGTATGTCCTCCTCCTGTAAGAGACTGTTATTTTAGTTGTGTATGTCCTCGTCCTGTAATAGACTGTTATGTTAGTTGTGTATGTCCTCGTCCTGTAAGAGACTGTTATTTTAGTTGTGTATGTCCTCGTCCTGTAAGAGACATTTTTTTTAGTTGTGTATGTCCTCGTCCTGTAAGAGACAGTTATTTTAGTTGTGTATGACCTCGTCCTGTAAGAAACAGTTATTTTAGTTGTTTATGCACACGTCCTTTAAGAGACTTTTATTTTAGTTGTTTATGCACTCGTCCTGTAAGAGACAGTTTTTTTAGTTGTTTAGGCACTCGTCTTTTATAAAATAGTTGAACAACATGTATCTGCTCAGCTGCTACGAGTCGTTGTATTAAAGTCCTGAGGTCTTGCTGTAATGAATGCCTGTTGCCTTTTTTATCCGCGGCATATTCCTTAAGGCTTCAGAGTTACAGCTCTCGACGTTATCTTATGACCTTGATTATATGTTCCGGAGATTACAGGAGCAGAGATTTGTCTCAAACTTCGCATGATTCTGGAGAATGTTCTCTCTCTCTTTGTGTCTTCTTTTCCTACAGTAATATTATGGATTCCAATACACTGGTGTGGACTAATACAGTGTGTCAGAAAGAGAGTGTATCTTTTACAAAAATTAGTGTTGACTCCCTCATCCCCTGATGTGATATGAAGGACTTTTTATACAAACAGTTAAGTTAGACTCCGCAGTGTATCCAGCGCCAATTGAAGCCAACGGAGAGTATTACACAACATGCCATTTTTTTAAATCCCCAGGGAAAAAGACAAAGAGGAAGACCAAGGAATTCTTGGAGAAGACAGATAAAAGCAGAAATGAAGATGATGGAAGACATGGAATGATCTTAAAAGAATGGCAAAAAACAGAACGGCTTGGACAGTGTTAGTTGAAGACCTATGCTCCAGAGGGAGCTGAAAAGTAGAAGAAGAAAAGAATGTAATATCTCAAGGTTTTTTTTAAAGGACTTCCTTTGTGACACGGCAGATATCTTGTCGATTGTTCATTTCCTTCTATACTCGACTCAACAGGCTTCTTGTAACGGTAACAAAGGCTTCATTGGTTCGCCTGTCAGTTGCATCCAAATCTGTATGTAAGCGAACGGCTGGTATTTCAACTTAAACTTTTTCTGCTTCAGTTAAAATCGGTGCTTCTTACAGGTCTCTGTACACACTGATCATCTGGGTAAATAAATAAAGAAAGAGGTGCATTCTTTTTAGGACACCCTGTATATGCTTTGAAAAATGATATTCACAGCCACCGATGGTTTGCATCCATATTGTGATGATGAACAATGTGCAAAGGCTGCTAATAACACGTGATTTGCCCTTCCTGTGATTGGAGAGTTTCACAATGGGTACGTCTGATTGGCTGTACAATTTCAGATAATAGAAACGACATGATGATGTCAGTCAATGTCGCGAAGTCTATTTTTGTGGTAAAGTTTACAAATGATGTCAGTTTGAGGGCTTTCAATTCCAGAGCATGATAATTCTAGAAACATCCCACATTTATGTATATAAATATTATAAAAATACACAGAAAGATTAGATTATCCCACACAAATAACCATTATTCATCAACATAAAGTGTAATGCCTGCTGGCGTAGGTAATCATGTCTCTCCACAACTTTCTATCTGGACAGTTATTTATCATTTCTGTTGTTGACCTTCTGCCAAGCCATTCTCTTAGGCTGTCTGATATCTTTGCTTTCCTCTGTCTGTTCGTCCCTCAATTTTACATGTTGTCACAATATATTCCCACTGTTCCCTTCTCATTGCATGGTCAACAAATCATGATTTGACCATTATGAACAGAGGTTGTTACAAATCCATCACATTTATATGTGAACTACCTTCCTTAAATGGTGCTAGATATTGATTCAGAACTTTATGTTCAGTTCACACGAGTATCACTATCATCATGTTAATACGAGCAGTAACATCGAGAAAAAAAGACGGATTAAACAAACTTTGACCTTGCAAAGATATTACATTTCTGATGATAACATTTATATAAAACTTCTTAATTAAAATACGCGATTGTTATTGCAAATTTTATCTTTGATAACAGGCTTTTTTATAATACATTCACTCAAACTTTCATTCAACTTCCAACAAATGTATTCCTGTAGCTCATTGCTACAATCTTTCAACGTTTTGATCTACCACTATTTCAGCTCAATTTCATCGAGATTATACAATCTCATATTCGCCGGAACAACTACGATATCTCGGGAACCATAGTTAAGGAAAGAAAAGCAAACTCTCACATCATAATCAAGAACAAGCAAGATGGCATGCCGTTAGATCCGTAACGCCTGAAACACAGGAAATGGCAAGAAAGACGGAAGAATAATCATGGAGCCAGGCCTAGCAATTATTCTAGAGTAGTCGTTCTTGTGACTGAGAAATTATTGGTTTTCAATGTTTGAGAAAAGTGGCGCATAAAAATCGCAAGGAGAATCAAGAAAGTTGGGTGTTCCTTCTTTATATTGATCCAAAATACTTAAAAGACAAGGCGTTTTTATGTAGAAAATAAACTCGTTTCTTTGTGGTCTCTGTGTATGTTTTGTAGCGTAGTGAGACTTTAAAAGTTGGGAGTTTGCGCTCGCAAATCCGGAAGACGTGTGGTTATTTTTGAACTTAAGTTTCCAAGGCTTCAAATATGCACGTGGTAAAAATTAACAAAGAATGAATTGTACACTGATAAAGGTTGCTCTTTTTTCTTGCTTTGGGCATTTCGATACTTCAGGTTTAGATTATATCATGGCAGGGTTCTCAGATTATTAGTAATGAGGGCATTAAAGAAAAACAAAGTGTTGAGTTACGCCACGTAATTTATAAGGTGTTCATCATCATAATCATCATGTATCGTGCCTGATGGCATAGGTGATCATGTCTCTCCACAACTTTCGATCTCGACACTTATTTATCTTTTCTGTTGTTGACATTCAGTAAATCCGTGCTCTTAACCTGCCTGGTATCTTTTCTCTTTGCTTCCCTCTAGTTCTTCGTCTCTCAATTTTAAAATCTCAGATTTTAAGAACGACCTTTGAGTACACGAGTGGAACCAGACAAACAAGATTTAGACATTTTGTTAACAAGATATACATAATTTGCAAGAAAGTTTCGTATTTCAAAATCATTCTCGAAGCCTATTTAATGCTCAAAATGTTAAATTATTTTTGCTATTTAATCTTACACATGTCAAGAAAATACAATTTACAAATTAACAAAAATGTTTTTTTTTTAAAGGAAAGCAATATATTTTCTTTTCCCACGCCCTTTGAGAGTATCCTTCAAATTTACCGTTAATGTAAGGAAATAATGTAAGACAATAATGTAAGGCAATATTGTAAGGAAATAATGTAAGACAATAATGTCAGGCAATAATGTAAGGAAATAATGTAAGACAATAATGTAAGGCAATAATGTAAGGAAATAATGTAAGACAATAATGTATGGCGATAATGTAAGGCAATAATGTAAGGAAATAATGTAAGACAATAATGTAAGGCAATAATGTAAGGAAATAATGTAAGACAATAATGTAAGACAATAATGTAAGGCAATAATGTAAGGAAATAATGTAAGACAATAATGTGAGGCAATAATGTAAGGCAATAATATAAGGCAATAATGTAAGGCAACAATGTAAGGCAATAATATAAGACAATAATGTAAGGCAAAAATGTAAGGCAATAATGTGAGGCAAAAATGTAAGGAAATAATATACTGCAATAATGTAAGACAATAATGTATGGAAATAATGTAAGGCAATAATGTAAGGCAATAATGTAAGGCGATAATGTAAGGCAATAATGTAAGACAATAATGTAAGGCAATAACGTAAAACAATAATGTAAGGCAATAATGTAAGACAATGATGTAAGACGATAATGTAAGGCAATAATGTAAGGCAATAATGTAAGGCAATAATGTAAGACAATAATGTAAGACAATAATGTAAGGCAATAATGTAAGGCAATAATGTAAGACAATAATGTTAGACAATAATGTAAGGCAATAATGTAAGGCAATAATATAAGACAATAATGTAAGACAATAATGTAAGGCAATAATGTAAGGCAATAATATAAGACAATAATGTAAGGCAATAATGTAAGGCAATAATGTAAGGCAATAATGTAATGCAATAATATCAAGCAATAATGTAAGGCAATAATGTAAGGCAATAATGTAATGCAATAATATCAAGCAATAATGTAAGACAATAATGTAAGACAATAATGTAAGGCAATAATATAAGACAATAATGTAAGACAATAATGTAAGGCAATAATGTAAGACAATAATGTAATGCAATAATATCAAGCAATAATGTAAGGCAATAATGTAAGGAAATAAAGTAAGACAATGATGTAAGGCAATAATGTAAGGCAATAATATCAAGCAATAATGTAAGGAAATAATGTAAGTCAATGATGTAAGGCAATAATGTAAGGCAATAATGTAAGACAATAATGTAAGACAATAATGTAAGGCAATAATATCAAGCAATAATGTAAGGCAATAATGATAAGGAAATAATGTAAGACAATAATGTAAGAGAATAATGTAAGGCAATAATGTAAGGCAATAATAGAAGACAATAATGTAAGACAATAATGTAAGGCAATAATGTAAGGCAATAATATAAGACAATAATATAAGGCAATAATGTAAGGCAATAATGTAAGACAATAATGTAATGCAATAATATCAAGCAATAATGTAAGACAATAATGTAAGACAATAATGTAAGGCAATAATATAAGACAATAATGTAAGACAATAATGTAAGGCAATAATGTAAGACAATAATGTAATGCAATAATATCAAGCAATAATGTAAGGCAATTATGTAAGAAAATAAAGTAAGACAATGATGTAAGGCAATAATGTAAGGCAATAATGTAAGGCAATAATATCAAGCAATAATGTAAGGAAATAATGTAAGTCAATGATGTAAGGCAATAATGTAAGGCAATAATGTAAGACAATAATGTAAGACAATAATATAAGGCAATAATATCAAGCAATAATGTAAGGCAATAATGATAAGGAAATAATGTAAGACAATGATGTAAGGCAATACTGTAAGGCAATAATGTAAGACAATAATGTAAGACAATAATGTAAGGCAATACTATCAAGCATTAATGTAAGGCAATAATGTAAGGCAATAATGTAAGGAAATAATGTAAGACAATGATGTAAGGCAATAATGTAAGGGAACAAGGAAAGGCAATAATGTAAGGCAACAATGTAATGGAATACGGAAAGGCAACAAAGTAAGGCAATAATGTAAGGCAATAATGTAAGGCAATAATGTAAGGCTACAATGTAGGCAATTATGTAGAGCAACAATGTAGGCCATAAGTAAGCCTCCTGCCATAACCAGGAACTGACCTTTACCACTAGGCAATTGAACGAGTCGAAAACAGTTGGAACATGTTATGTATATAATAATCTTGTGGTGTGTGTTGTTGTTGTTGTTTATCGGTAGCAAGTAAATTGCATGATCCATACTCCAATATGCAGTAGAAGCGTGGAAAATGAACCATGAGATAGAAAGTCGACTAATAGGTTTTAAAGGTCGATGTCTTATAAGATTATAAGCACCCGTAGGAATCAACTATTGACAAACAAAGAAGTTACCAGAAGATCAGGGATTAATAACATCAAGAAATGAAAAAAAAAGATGTTGGAAATGGCTAGGCCATGTTCTACGATTGGAACAAACCAGGCATCCGCACCTAGTATTAACGTGGACACCAAGTGGCAAATGAACAAGGGGCAGACCATTGGAATATGGCGACGAACCGAGCATGATGAAATGAAAAGCCTGACAAGTCCTGCAAGAGCTGTCCATGGTTGCTGCAGACCGGAAATGGTGGAGATCTCTTGTGAGTGCTCTATGCTGCAGACCGGATATGGTGGAGATCTCTTGTGAGTGCTCTATGCTGCAGACCGGAAATGGTGGAGATCTCTTGTGAGTGCCCCACGCTACAGATCGGAAATGGTGGAGATCTTCTGTGAGTGCTCTATGCTGCAGACCGGAAATGGTGGAGATCTCTTGTGAGTGTTCTATGCTGCAGACCGGAAATGGTGGAGATCTCTTGTGAGTGCCCCACGCTACAGATCGGAAATGGTGGAGATCTTCTGTGAGTGCTCTATGCTGCAGACCGGAAATGGTGGAGATCTCTTGTGAGTGTTCTATGCTGCAGACCGGAAATGGTGGAGATCTCTTGTGAGTGTCCCACGCTACAGATCGGAAATGGTGGAGATCTTCTGTGAGTGCTCTATGCTGCAGACCTGAAATGGTGGAGATATCCTGTGAGTGCCCCACGCTGCTGACCGGATATGATGGAGATCTCCTGTGAGTGTTCTATGCACCAGACCGGATTGGGTGGAGATCTCTTGTGAGTGCCCAATGCTTCAGACCGGATTTGGTGAGATCTTTTAGTGAGTGCCCTATGCACCAACCGGAGTTCTCCTATATATCCTTTGTTCGCCTGAAGTATTGTCTATATCTGCAATGTCATTTCCGTATAAATTTTACGGTCTTTTGTAATTCTTGCAGTGGCCCGTAAAGTTTTGTCTGTAGTGTTGTATCTATGGGCCAATGGATTTTCCTCAGTCTACTATATTCAGTGCAGTCTTGGAGCATGTGTTCAGCAGTCTGAGGTGCCTGTCCACATGTACATGTAGTTAAGGCACCTATCTTGAATTTTGTATACATGTGACTATGTAGTTGATTGTGTCCTGTTCTGAGGCGTATAATGATAACTTGTTCACATCTATTCATATTATGAAAGACATCCTGATTTGGGGTTTGTATTCCTCTGATTGATTTGATTATCTGTTTCTTATGATGGTTTGTAACCCGTGCATCTAGTTGCGTGCCTATTGCAGCTTCTTTTACCAGCTGATTTGCTCACTCGTTTCCTGGTATTCCACAGTGAGATGGGATCCACTGCAGGGCAACCCTGTGGTACTTGCAGAGTTCAGTCAATAAGGTCTGCAGATGTGTCAATTTTCTGGATTGTAGTGCCTGGAGTACTGATCTTGCATCTGTCAAAAACACTGCAGGCTGTGGGCTAAGATTACTGTTTAGCAGTTTTTTTTTTTAAATTACCAACTTTATTGTTTGTATTTCTGCATCGTATTTGTGACAACATTTCCATGTTGCTATTTTATTAATATCCCTATTGTTATTTGGGTACTCTATGTATATCCCCGTTCCCCATTCTTTACTACATTCTATGCCGATCCATCTGTGTACATTTGAATGCATAGGTCGTTAGAGTATTCTTCATCAAGAAACTGAATTATTTTTTTACGCTGTAGACTATTCTGTTCCTCCTTGTCAAGTATTCCATTCACTTCTGTTCGTATTTGTATTGACAATCCGCATTCCTCTGTCTAGGGACTCTGTTCTGGTATGGGCAGTAGGGGGCTGACAACTCTTGGTGTGTCTGGTGTTTGTCTACAAATACGCTTGGCTTAGTGGATAAAACTGCTTTTCTTAAGTCGTCCCAATGCAAGATTTTGGAATCGGTCCTTCATTGGATGTTTCCGCTTGCATTACAATTTTTGTTCTGCCTGTATCAGCACCTTTGTGTCCCTCCGTTCTCTCAGTGCTGGTATCCTCAACAATTTCTCCATCTCCAATATTGGTGTTGATTGCTCCTGTGATGACCCTAAGTGCCTGGTTTTGTACTTTATCCGGCTCTTGCAGTGTGGTGTTTGATGCTGAGCACCATGCAGATCATCCATATTCTAAATGTGGGCGTATAGTCTGTTGGTCAACTTTACTGAGTATTTTCCCACTGGAGTTCAGAGGACATAAAGAAGACGGGAACAGTTACAAAGATTAATATGTAATTGAGGCTCCAGATTTCTAATGCCGTTCCATTTCTTTAATTTAGCGTATTAACTTTACATCTAAAATCTCTATACTGGATTCATCTCTCCACCTAAACGGTCGGATTTTAATTTCATCGAATCCTTTCTGTAGCACATTCCATCTCTAGGGTTCCTTACTCTATTTGTCTCTCTGGTCACTCTTTACAGCCAACTGAATTGCGTCTTTGATAAAGTCTTTGTTGTATTTATCTAACAATTTTAGCGTCTTCTCGGTATAAAATCCCTTTAAACTGAGTAGATTTTATTATATTCTTCCCTGCCAATCTGCCTTAACTGTCTAAATCGCGCAGCCTCTCTCGTATTTATCTGTGTCATAATCTGGTCCTCATTCTGAGTCTGTTTTAGGTCACCATTTTAGTCTCAATCCAGAATCTCGGTTTTCCCATATTTATATAGTTATATATATATATATATATATATATATATATATATATATATATGTATATATATAAATATGTATATATATGTATGTATATATATATATATAGAGAGAGAGTGTGTATGTGTGTGTGTACAACAGAGGTGAGATGTAGAATAGCTCACGCAAAAGTAGATTTTCCACACACAAAAAACATGAGAAAGATACTGTGCAATCCGTTATTGAAAATGGAAGCAAGGAAAAAGAGTTCTTAATTTTGGAATAGAAATAATAACAAAAATATTGAATGATAACTACAACAGCGGATATACACCAGACGACATGCTCAAATCAATATTTGTAGCCCTACCAAAGAAATCGGGCGCGATTGAATGCGATGATCATCGCACAATAAGCCTTATGAGTCATATGACTAAGATATTACTAAGAATCATCATGCGAAGAGTGCGAAACAAAATCAGTCCAGAAAAAAAAAAAAAAGTAAAGTACCCCCCTATACGCCAAGTGGCGTATAGGGAAATATGGTGTTAGTGACCCTATATTTTACAGACCTTCAGCACATGATTTTTGGGGTAATGTGGTCGGTATTACGCCCGTGCTGCTTTTACTTTCCCAGAAAAAATCCGGTACCCATTTAAGGCTGGGTGAACCCGGAGCCGTCGGTTGGGATCGAACCCTACCCCTTGTCCGTAGTAGTCCAGTTCACTAACCACTGAGCTATCGCGGCTCCTACTAATTTTTAGGGAATTAGTAAAACCCAGGTGTCCTCGCCAGGATTACGAACCCCGGCTGTTGCCGTGGTAAGCCAACCGCCTATCGATTGCGCTAACCGGACACCAGTCCAGAAAGTTTTTCTTAAATGTTTGACTTTCATAGCACAAAGTTGGTATGAAAATGCTTATTAATTATTTGTTATTTAGCTAGCATAGAAATGTTTGGATGTCTTAGCAATGGTGAAAGCTGGTATGTGACAGCATTTGCTTTTTGTATTCTCATGTCAATTTCTCTGTATAGTTTTCCATTTTCTGTGAACATTGTGCCTAAATACTTGAATTCCTCTACTTGTTTTATTTCTTTATCTTTGATCTTAATGTTTAATGGGTGTCTTAATTTGCTTATTCTTATATGTGGATACCATCACACTGTAATATACACGGGAACGAACGCGCAGACCAATTAGCTAAAGAGGGAGGGAGATTACAACAAGAGAACCATCCACTCAGTTATGATGAAGCCAAATCCATCCTCAAGGGTCAGTTCCATGAAAAATGGAAACGAGAACACCCAAAGCATAACGAGAGTGACGGATACCACAAACTATCAAGGAAGGATCAAGTCATCATACTTCGCCTACGCACTGGCCACAATAGAATGAGAAATCACATGTTCAGCAAATTCAAAATAGGTACAACCAGCCTATGCCACTGTACACTGGACAATATGACTACAAAACATGTTCTACAGGATTGCCCCCAGTACACAGACTTGAGAAGAACAATGTGGTCCACGCCCACCCCCCTGGAAGAAAAACTATTTGGGGCGATAGATTCGCTTAAACAGACAGCAGACTTCACGAGAGAGTCTGGAATCCTACTCTAATTGAGTCTTGATCGCAGAGAGAGAGAGAGAGAGAGAGAGAGAGATTCCCGCTGGAAGCAGTGTGAGTTGTACTTGTAGTTGGGATAAAAATACACCCGCGCTCGACCCAACCGCTGGCAGAAATGTAGTAGTACTCTGGGAAGGTGAGGAATGCCGCCTCGCGTCCTGATTTTCGATGCTTGAAGCGACACAGTCCAGAAGACTCCGAATACTTCTGGAAAGGTGACAGAGCACATATAGATGAAAACTCGCGTGCTAAGACGCCGAATCAAGTCTCGTACTTTACCGTCACTATTATTTAAATGTGAAAAGCGCATCCCCAGGCAAGTACAATATGGCGGGCTAGCGCACGGAGGGAGACGGGTCGGCAAACCTGGACTGCGATGTGCACATATCTGTGGATCATATCAGAATGACTTCCCCATGTGTGAATATGACTGGGAACATCTGGCAAGTGATCGCACATCATGGAGAGCATGTATGGGAAACGGTGTAACATCATTTGAGACTGTGCTGTGGCGAGACTTACAAGAGAGGGGGACTCATGACTTGTTCATTCTGTGGCCGTGTGTGCTTGCCAAACATTGGTAGAATTAGCCACGAAAGAAGCTGTGCCTCAAAAAAATACACAATGGCCTCCACTGGACTGTCTGACATGACGAAAAGTGCCAAAGGATAGGATCTACATGTAACTCATGGAGCTGGAGTGTGATTGTAAGTAAAAAGTAAAGTACCCCCGTCACGTCAAGTGGCGTATAGGAAATATGGTGTTAGTGACCATCAATTTTACAGAGCTTCGGCACATGATTTTCGGGGTAATGTGGTCGGTATTACGCCTGCGCCGCTTTACTTTCCCAGAAAAAATCAGGTACCCATTTAAGGCTGGGTACCGAAGCCGTCGGTTGGGATCGAACCCTACCCCTTGTCCTTTGTAGTCCAGTGGAGTGTGATTGTGGTAGGTGGTATTCTGATAATATAGGACAGGAGTCGTGGTTTCCGTTTCCTCCGCTGAATACCCGTCGCTGACTATCATTCATTTTGGTTTATTATTGGTGTCACTAATATATTGTTTTAATTTGATTGGTCAATGATGATATTTTCAGTTGACATAAGGTCCAACTTACCAGCCGCTTAAGTAAAGAGACACGTGTTTACTTCTATACAAACCGTCCAAGTTTGACAACTGGAAAAACTGAGGCAGCAAATTTTAAAGGAAAATGACGACACCAGGTAAAGAGAAACCACTTGCCGGGATGTTAACAACAAAGCTGATAAGCAGTTGTGCATCCTGAAATTTGTGGAGAAAGATTATCACCAACAGCACCAGGCATGACACATGATGTTGATGATCATCATCATGTGCCATAACGATTGTCGTAGGCGATCATCTTCTCCCTCAATTATCTATCCACAGTGCATCGTATAAATTGTACTGTTGACTGTTTACCGCGCCACAACATGGAGCTATCTAGCATTTTTTTCTATTTGTCGTCCGCGATCTCTCCATTATTTCGACAGTTTTCAACAATTATTCCAACCTTTCTCTTCTAATTATGTTTCCGAAAAGCGTCTCATCTTTCTTCCTGATGTTTTTTTAAGAGCTCTCTTTTGTCTGAGCCTCGTTGAGAATTTCCTCAGTTGATGATGATGATAAGTAACTTTCTCTGTTTGTTTCTCCTGGCACATACATGTTCCATTTCCTGTATATTTATACGTATTTTTATATGTCTGTATAATTTACAGACAAACAAACAAAGGAATGGCCATCTTCTTCACTTAGTCCCAAGATTAATGTGAAAACCTTATTTGCGTCCACATCACAGCAAACGCCTTGACCTGTAAATATCAAAATAATTGACACAGCAAACGAAACAAGATCCTGATCATGCCAATAAGAATGAATTCAGATCTCCAGCAATGACATATGGCTGAAAAAAGCCATATCTCTACAGGAGAAATAAGAGACGCACTTTAATTATTCGTTGCGTGTGTATGTATCTGTGAGTGTGTTTTTCTTGTGTCAATTGTTAGTGAAAGATATAACAGACGTGCTTAGTTGTATTACCCAATAGTAATGGTGGTGGTGGGGACTATCATGGCGTGCCGTTTTGAAATAGAAGTTCAGGTACCATAAATCACCATATTGAAAGATGTTTACGTGGATCGTCTTTTCACTCTGTCAGTTTAGTTTAGTTTAGTTTAGCATTAGTTTAGTTTAGTTTAGTTTAGTATTAGTTTAGTTTAGTTTAGTTTAGTATTAGTTTAGTTTAGTTTAGTTTAGTTTAGTTTAGTTTAGTTTAGTTTAGTATTAGTTTAGTTTAGTTTAGTTTAGTTTAGTTTAGTTTAGTTTAGTTTAGTTTAGTTTAGTTTAGTTTAGTTTAGTTTAGTATTAGTTTAGTTTAGTTTAGTTTAGTTTAGTTTAGTTTAGTTTAGTTTAGTTTAGTTTAGTTTAGTTTAGTAAGCAGATCATATTCATTACACAGAAGACAACATCACAGTGTTCAGATCCTCTCCCCAACACGTTCGCAAGGATGAAGCACTTCTGTCACAGACTAGCGAAAGTCTCTGAGTAGTGAGATCCGAAGTCTGGCCCTCTCTGTGTAGTGTGATCCGACGTCTGGCCCTCTCTGTGTAGTGAGGTCCGACGTCTGGTCCTCTCTGTGTAGTGTGAACCGACGTCCAGCCCTCTCTATGTAGTGTGATCTGACGTCCAGCCCTCTCTTTGTAGTGTGAACCGACGTCCAGCCCTCTCTGTGTAGTGTGATCCGACGTCCAGCCCTCTCTGTGTTGTGTGATCCGACGTCTGGCCCTCTCTGTGTAGTGAGGTCCGACGTCTGGCCCTCTATGTGTAGTGAGGTCCGACGTCTGGTCCTCTCTGTGTAGTGTGAACCGACGTCCAGCCCTCTCTGTGTAGTGAGGTCCGACGTCTGGCCCTCTCTGTGTAGTGAGGTCCGACGTTTGGCCCTCTATGTGTAGTGAGGTCCGACGTCTGGTCCTCTCTGTGTAGTGTGAACCGACGTCCAGCCCTCTCTGTGTAGTGAGGTCCGACGTCCAGCCCTCTCTGTGTAGTGAGGTCCGACGTCTGGTCCTCTCTGTGTAGTGTGAACCGACGTCCAGCCCTCTCTGTGTAGTGAGGTCCGACGTCTGGTCCTCTCTGTGTAGTGTGAACCGACGTCCAGCCCTCTCTGTGTAGTGAGGTCCGACGTCTGGTCCTCTCTGTGTAGTGTGAACCGACGTCCAGCCCTCTCTGTGTAGTGTGAACCGACGTTCAGCCCTCTCTGTGTAGTGTGAACCGACGTCTGGTCCTCTCTGTGTAGTGTGAACCGACGTCCAGCCCTCTCTGTGTAGTGAGGTCCGACGTCTGGTCCTCTCTGTGTAGTGTGAACCGACGTCCAGCCCTCTCTGTGTAGTGTGAACCGACGTCCAGCCCTCTCTGTGTAGTGTGAACCGACGTCCAGCCCTCTCTGTGTAGTGTGATCTGACGTGCAGCCCTCTCTGTGTAGTGTGATCTGACGTCCAGCCCTCTCTGTGTAGTGTGAACTGACGTCCAGCCCTCTCTGTGTAGTGTGATCTGACGTCCAGCCCTCTCTGTGTAGTGTGATCTGACGTCCAGCCCTCTCTGTGTAGTGTGAACCGACGTCCAGCCCTCTCTGTGTAGTGTGATCTGACGTTCAGCTCTCTCTGTGTAGTGTGATCTGACGTCCAGCCCTCTCTGTGTAGTGTGATCTGACGTCCAGCCCTCTCTGTGTAGTGTGATCTGACGTCCAGCCCTCTCTGTGTAGTGAGGTCCGACGTCTGGTCCTCTCTGTGTAGTGTCACGCGACGTCTGGCCCTCTCTGTGTAGTGTGATCTGACGTCCAGCCCTCTCTGTGTAGTGTGAACTGACGTCCAGCCCTCTCTGTGTAGTGTGATCTGACGTCCAGCCCTCTCTGTGTAGTGTGATCTGACGTCCAGCCCTCTCTGTGTAGTGTGAACCGACGTCCAGCCCTCTCTGTGTAGTGTGATCTGACGTCTAGCCCTCTCTGTGTAGTGTGATCTGACGTCCAGCCCTCTCTGTGTAGTGTGATCTGACGTCCAGCCCTCTCTGTGTAGTATGATCTGACGTCCAGCCCTCTCTGTGTAGTGAGGTCCGACGTCTGGTCCTCTCTGTGTAGTGTGAACCGACGTCCAGCCCTCTCTGTGTAGTGTGATCTGACGTCCAGCCCTCTCTGTGTAGTGTGATCTGACGTCCAGCCCTCTCTGTGTAGTGTGATCTGACGTCCAGCCCTCTCTGTGTATTGTGAACCGACGTCCAGCCCTCTTTGTGTAGTGTGATCTGACTTCCAGCCCTCTCTGTGTAGTGTGATCTGACGTCCAGCCCTCTCTGTGTAGTGTGATCTGACGTCCAGCCCTCTCTGTGTAGTGTGATCTGACGTCCAGCCCTCTCTGTGTAGTGTGATCTGACGTCCAGCCCTCTCTGTGTAGTGTGATCTGACGTCCAGCCCTCTCTGTGTAGTGTGATCTGACGTCCAGCCCTCTCTGTGTAGTGTGATCTGACGTCCAGCCCTCTCTGTGTAGTGTGAACCGACGTCCAGCCCTCTTTGTGTAGTGAGGTCCGACGTCTGGTCCTCTCTGTGTAGTGTGATCTGTCTTCCAGCCCTCTCTGTGTAGTGTGATCTGACGTCCAGCCCTCTCTGTGTAGTGTGATCTGACTTCCAGCCCTCTCTGTGTAGTGTGATCTGACGTCCAGCCCTCTCTGTGTAGTGTGATCTGACGTCCAGCCCTCTCTGTGTAGTGAGGTCCGACGTCTGGTCCTCTCTGTGTAGTGTGAACCGACGTCCAGCCCTCTCTGTGTAGTGTGATCTGACGTCCAGCCCTCTCTGTGTAGTGAGGTCCGACGTCTGGTCTTCTCTGTGTAGTGTGAACCGACGTCTGGCCCTCTCTGTGTAGTGTGATCTGACGTCCAGCCCTCTCTGTGTAGTGTGATCTGACGTCCAGCCCTCTCTGTGTAGTGAGGTCCGACGTCTGGTCCTCTCTGTGTAGTGTGAGCCGACGTCCAGCCCTCTCTGTGTAGTGTGATCTGACGTCCAGCCCTCTCTGTGTAGTGAGGTCCGACGTCTGGTCTTCTCTGTGTAGTGTGAACCGACGTCTGGCCCTCTCTGTGTAGTGTGATCTGACGTCCAGCCCTCTTTGTGTAGTGTGATCTGACGTCCAGCCCTCTCTGTGTAGTGAGGTCCGACGTCTGGTCCTCTCTGTGTAGTGTTACGCGACGTCTGGCCCTCTCTGTGTAGTGTGTTCTGACGTCCAGTCCTCTCTGTGTAGTGAGGTCCGACGTCTGGTCCTCTCCGTGTAGATTTAAAGAACTCTTGGCTGTTTGAAATCGATGAGCGTAAGGCAAAAAAGGCCGTTGTTTGTGTATAATTAACGAAACAAAAATCTATACGAAACGTTAAAATTCTCCATGATAAAAATGAGAGAACCTCAGAAGTGGGAGAATATCTGCCTCTAAGGAGAAGGACACGTAAACGCACGTTACCGGTGTGAAAAACATAAAAAGTGGTTATTTATTCAACATTCAACACTAAGGGACTTCAATAGAGATATGAAACAAAACAAAACAATTGTATCTATTTTTCTTTGCCCTTTGCTTCACCCAGCTATCGTTCTGCCATAAGAAGAATTCCATGTTGATTTATTTTATATTTTTCTTTCATCTGTCCTCAATCTTAAAATTACAAATCTATCTACATTTAGTTTATGCAACTTTGTTCCTTTGTCCATTTATCTTTCTATCTCAAAAACAAAGTTTGAGTCTTTGACTGTCCGTCTCTTCGACTGTACATTTTTTTCCGTCCCAGAAACAAATCTGTATGGACTTTCTTATCTTAATTTTTAATTGTTTGCCCATTGAACCGTTTGTCTGTCTGTCTGTTCTGAAGGGGGAAAAAAAAGCAATCCTACCTAGATCTATTTTGACTAGCCTTCTTACCTGTTTTAGATTATCCACATCTTGTTACCTCGTTGTTGTGTGTATTACTATATATGTTGTCTGCCTATACACATTTGCAGTTGAGTATTACTAAGTTTACTTCAGATCAGTTTTCCGTTAACAAAATATCATCTTCCTTTTTTTATTATATTAATTTTGCGTTAACATTATACAATCGTCATATTTACATTAGTTTTTCTTGTCCTATCTTTTCTTCTAATCTTCTATTCCTATTATTTCACCTGATATATAAAACTTGGATGGAAAGAAAAGAAAACAAATGATGAAGTCGTAAAACAACTAAAAATGAAAAAAAGAACTACTAATCACAATTCAAACTAGACAAATGTCGTTTTTTGGCCATGTTAAAAGACACAACAGCCAACTAAACGTAATCCTGGAGGGGAGAATACAAGGTAAAATAGGCAGAGGCAGACCAAGACAAACATGAACGAGTAACATCAAAAGATAGACAAACAAGCCTATGACAACCGGCACCATGAAAGCAAGAGACAGAGCAGAATGGCGCTCCATGATGATGATGATATAGAACCAATTCTGACCTACCGAAGAGAATCACGGACAATAAACAAACAAATAAAGAAGAAGAAGAAGTAAAAGAAGTTATAGTTTACCTACATTAAAAAAAAAAAAAAGCAGAACAGCACATGGCCAAAATAGAATTTCTGAAAATGTAGAACATTTTGTGCAGCAGGTCTATGTCAATAGAAGTGAGAAAGGGAGTTCGTCGGTGCTCTATACAGCCAATTTTGACCGACGGAAGCAAATCATCAACAGGAGACAAACAAATGAAAAGACGATTAGAGGTCACAGAGATGGGATTTCTCAGAAGAATGTTGAAAGTTCCCTGGACAGCTAAAAAGACCAATGAGAAAATTCTCAAAGAGGCCAACACTAAAAAGGGAGCTCCTAAAAAACATCAGAAAGAAACAATCACCATTTTTTTGTTAAATCATTAGAAGCTGAAAATTGGAATACTTGGTTCTATCTATCTATCTATTGTCCTTTCGAGCCGAAGACGGCACATAGGGCAGAACCACACTCTCAAAAGCAGAAACCTTGCATGCCAAAATGGCACATATTGCAGAGATCACCACTTCTAAAATCTATGGCTCTGTTTCCATAACAATTCTTTTTACAATGACAGCTTGTCAAGCCATCGATCAGCCTCCTTAGTCGCCTCTTACGACATGCCTGGAAGGTTACAGTGTCACTATTCTTCGAGTATACTTGGTTACAACCGGCAAAATACATGGAAAGAGAGATCGCGGACAACAAAGAGAGAAAATACTAGATATACTAGTACCACGGCACGGAAAACAGTCAACACCAGAATTGATACGATGCACTGTAGATTGAAAATTGTGGAAGGCTATGATCGCCTACGCCAACCGGTATGGCACATGATGATTATTATTTCTCCAGCCTGCTCATTTCCAAAAACTTGAGAAACATCTCCAAAAGGCTCTGCCACTACAAATTACAAGTTTGCAGTTAGGCGCAGAAGTTAACACGGGAATCCAAAATGTCTTCCAGACAACAGTAAACAATATTTCCGTTCAGGAATAACAAGTGCTATAGCTTCCAGTGGCGTATCGAAGATATAACAAGTTTACGCTCCTTTTAAGAGACGTTGCTAACGCCAACCTGCGATTGTTCGCATCAAGATACATGTTTAATAGAATTTCAAACTCTCAAATGTTTGGGGAAATGTGGAAGCTACAACATTTATTTATGTCTAAAAATAATATTTTTAGCTAGTGGTTATCCTTTGTAAATCTACAAGAGGCGTCATTTATTTTTCTTCTTCTAATTATTTTTCATCTTCTTATTCTTTATCTTCTACTCCATCTTCCTCTTCTTCTCCATTTTAATCTTCTTCAAACTTATTTTTCATCTTTTTTCCTTCATCAGCTTATCCTTCATCATCATCTTCGTTTTCTTCTTCTTCATTTCAACATCCATGTGGAAAGTCTTTAACAAACACCTACCCTAGCCGCCATGTTTGGTGCTATTCTTTAAAGATCGCTCTTTGTCTTCCCATTTCTTTCGTCACCCGTTTTATAAAGTATATTTTGACTTTCCCCTTTGTCTCTTCCCCTGAGGTTTCCAAAAATGGAAGTGTCGTGTATTACTCTCACTTGCGCCAGTACTGTTACTAGGGTTCTGATCATGGTTAGAGGAGAAGTGAATAGAACCACTGTCACCTGCCATGCGTGTCATATGAGGCGATCAAGTAGGTTGGAGCCAATGTCTTTGTCTGCGCTCTGGAGTTCATGCTTCCGAGCTGACACCATCTTCAGTACTTTCGATAGTGTGGCGGATGTGTTTCATACGTGGAGAAGATACTGAGGAGGCGTCTTGTACACCATGGATGTGTCCGTTGTTTAATTAAGATGAGCTGTCGACCAAATGTTAGATATTATAGTGAAAGAAAGCAAAAGTAAAGGACTCAGCCTTAATAGCAAAAAGACAGAAGTAATGGTAACAACAAAGAAAAAGACATCACCTCAGTGCAAAATAAAGACAAGTGGAACAATATTAAAACAGATAAATGAATTTAAATATTTGCGAACTTTGTTAACCTCAGACGGAAGATGTACAAAAGAGGTGAGATGCAGAATGGCTTAAGCAAAAGCAGCTTTAGAAAAAATGAGGAAGATACTATGCAATCCATTTTTGACAATAGAAACAAGAAAAAGAGTTCTTAAATGTTATGTAGAGCCAGTCTTAACATGTGGATGTGAATCATGGACAATAGGACAACAGACAAGTAAATCACTGGAGTCTGTAGAAATTAGGTTCTACAGAAGAATGTTGAGAATACCATGGATAGCTAAGAAGAGTAATGAAAATGTTCTGAAAGAGGCCAAAGCAAAAAGAGAGCTAATTTCCACTATTAGGAAGAAACAATAATCATATTTTGGCCATGTAATGAGAAGAGAACAACTGAAATATATTGTGACAACTGAAAAAAAATTGAGATACGAAGAGATAGAGGGAAGCAAAGAGAAAATATACCAGACAGCTTAAGAGAATGGCTTGGCAGAATGTCAACGACAGAACTGATAAATAACTGCCGAGATCGAAAGTTGTGGAGAGACAGCAGGCCCGGAACTTGATGATGATGTCGACCAAAACTAAGCAAAACCCTGACTTGGCTTCCGTAGTGTGTCCAGCAACACCATTCACGGGTCTCGTTCATCCTAGATGCAGTTGAATTATTCTTTATTCACTTTTCCGTTTGTGATGTTCTCGTTTTCTGAGGAAGGCCGCATGACGCCGAAACGTCAGTATTTTGCAGTGTTATTTTTTGTGTGTAAAGCTATCACCATACCTCGTAGGAGTTCTTACTTTTACACGCCACAACTTGCTAACAGCTTTACCGCAGCACTACAATCGTACGTGCAATCGTCCCTTCTAAACAACACAGGAACGATCGTTACACCAATTTACAATGTATATAGTCTTGTATCATCATCATCATCATCATCGTGTGCCTTCTCCGCAACGAAGGTTGGCTACCATGGATCGCCATTCCACTCTGTTTCTTGCTTTGATGGTGCAGGCTGTCATAGATTGACTTGACCATCTCTTGATGTTGCTCGTCCATGTTAGTCTTGGTCTGTCTCTGCCTCTTTTACCTTGTATTTTTCCTTCCAATATTACTTTTAGTAGGTTGTTGTGTCTTTTAACATGCCCCCCAAATTTAATTTGTCTTGTCTTAATTGTGTTCAGCAGTTCTCTTTTTATTTTCAGTTGTTTTAAAACTTCATCGTTTGTCATCTTTTGTTTCCATCCAATTCTACCTATTTTTTTATAAATCCACATTTCAAAGGCTTCAATTTTCTGTTCTGTTTTCTTGTCTAATATCCATGTTTCTGCACCATACAGGAATATTGAGAAGATGTAACATTTTGCCATTCTTAGTTTCAGCCCTGCCGATATTTGTTTTGTTGTTAGTATATTTTTCATGGCATTAAAATTACTTTTTGCCATACCTATTCTTTTGTTTATTTCAGTTTTGCATTTTCCATCATTGGTTATAGTATGTCCCAGGTAGTTGTAACTCTGGACTGTCTCCAGATGTATTCCCTCAACTGTGATCTTTAATTGTAGGTCTTGAGAATTTTCTTTGTTTATGATCATAGTTTTAGTCTTTTTGATATTCATTTCTAGTCCATATTTTTTGCTTGTTATGTTTATCACATTAAGCAATTGTTGTAGGTCTTTAGGATTTTCTGCTAGTAGAACAGTATCATCAACATATCTTAGGTTATTGATTATCTTTCCATTAATGTTTAGGCCTGGCATCTCTGAGATGTTTTTAAAGATTTGCTCAGTGTATAGATTGAACAAGCTTGGTGATATGATGCATCCTTGTCTTACTCCTCTTTTTATGTCCATGGGTGTAGAGTTCTCCTTGTTATATCTTATTATTGCTGTTTGCTCCCAGTACAAATTACATATTAGTCGTATGTCTGTGTCGTCTAGATTTATATCCTTTAGGCAGTCTATAAGTTGGTTATGGTGTATTCTATCGAAAGCTTTGGTGTAGTCTATAAAGCAGGCAAATATTGGTTTGTCTTGTATATAGTTACTAAAATCAATGGAGTCTGTAGAAATGTGGTTTTACAGAAGAATATTGAAAGTACCATGGACAGCTAAAAAGAGTAATGAAGATGTTCTGAGAGAGGTCAAAGCAAAAAGAGAGCTAATTTCCAATATTAGGAAAAGACAATCATCATTTTTTTGGCCATGTAATGAGAAGAGAACTACTGGAATATATTGTAACAACTGGAAAAATTGAGGGACGAAGAGATAGGGGGAAGCAAAGAGAAAAAATAACAGACAGCTTAAGAGAATGGCTTGGCAGAAGGTCAACAACAGAAATGATAAATAGCTGCCGAGATCGAAAGTTGTGGAGAGAGTTGTGTTTTCATCCAATATTCCGATTGTTCACGATGAATAATGATATTGTATGACGAAGGACAATTCAGCTGCGTTCGCTTTCGGTGCCGTTTGGCCTTATGTCTTTTAGCGTGTGCTGTCCCTTTTATGATGGGGACTTTGGCTGCCTAGCTGTTTTTTTTTATCTTTAAATGAGATTAATTTTAATTCGGATGATTCCACTGGAACGATCGGTTGAGCAATTATGGATTTTTAATTCGTTTGCAGTGATACCGGGGCCTTCGACTAACCATCACTATCAATTTTAAGAATGTATGAAATGTACTTGATTTAGTGCACCTTCAATATTAATGCAACAATGTTTCCTAGACTGGAACTAAAATATCAGTTTGATATATAACAAAGAGCCGTGCGTGGCCCCTAGTGTCTGCTGGATATATAGGTCAAGATCAATGGAACCACACATGGCGGTAGTTCCGGTGGGGAAGGTAAGAAAAGTGCCCAATCATTGACAAGTCAATCCAGATTCCATTTCCGCTCTAGGTGTGGAGAACACCAGAGGTTTGGATGTACCTTCTGTTGTATACTCATCATCATCATTGGGTGCGGTCTCCGCGTATAAGGTTGGCTACCATGGAACACCATTCCACTCAGTCTCTTGCTTTGATGGTGCAGATTGTCATAGGCTAACTTGTCCGTCTTTTTTATGTTACTCGTCCAAGTTAGTCTTGGTCAGCCTCTGCTCTCTTTTACCTTTTATTTTCCCTTCCAATATTACTTTTAGTAGGCTGGTGTGTCTTTTAACATGCCCTAAAAATTGCATTTGTCTTGTTCTAATTGTGTTTAGTAGTTCTCTTTTCATTTTTAGTTCTTTTAAAACTTCATCGTTTGTTTTCTTTTCTTTCCATCCATTTCTACCTGGTAAAATTGGAGAAACAAAACAATAAAACTTCATCCACTCAGACGTGCTGGACAATTGTTGATGACGACTACATCAGGCAGGTTAAAGAGGAGAACAGTAAAGACATTTGGGGGTTAGGTATGTTTACTTTGGTAAATTATAAACAAACAAAAGGGAACAACAGACAGCCCAAAGTATGATCGAAGCAGTACTTCTTGATGAGCGGGGAACAAGTGGTGCGGTGTAACGTACACTTCTACAATGTTTATTGACAGCTTACAAACAAGTATATGCAAAATGTTTGACGTTTCAACCTCAGGAAAAAAAACAAATAGGCAGATCTAAATTACGATATAGAGAGATCTGTAAATCATCTCTGAATGACTTCTCCATCTGTGAAAATGACTGGGAACATCTGGCAAGTGATCGCACATCATTGAGAGCATGTATAAGTAATGGTATAACATCATTTGAGACTGTGCTAAGGCAAAACATAGAGGAGAAAAAACTCATGAAAAAGGTTGGAAAACCATGTGGATCAGTGGGCCTGACTTCTTTATTCTGTGGTCGTGTGTGTTTGTCAAACATTAGTAGAATTAGCCAAGAGACAAGATGTTCGACAAAAAAAAAACCTCAAATTAAAAAATACACACAAGCCTCCACTAGACCGTCTGACAAGACGAAAAGGGCCCTATATCCATTAGTAATAATCTTCATTTATTAATAGAAAGTAAAAGTAAAGAGCCCCCGTCGCACCAAGTGGCGTATTGGGAATATGGTGTTCTATCTATCTATTGACCTTTCGAACAGTAGCCGGTCCATAGAGCGTAGACCAACATACTCCTTCTCTTATCTGAATTTTTGTTCTAGCAGTTTTCCATCTGTCTCTGTCCTGTGCAAGCAGCTCTATCTCATTGAGGGAGCCGTTTCCTGCTGCTCTTGCCTCTCTCATCAATGTTCTTCTCAGTGTCTCTCTGTGTCTTCCTCTTTTCCTATTACCTGTCGTTTCCCACATGAGGGCTTGCTTTGCTATTCGGTTATTATCTCTCCTCATCACATGTTCAACATAAGGCCATCGTCTTTTCTTTATTACTGAAGATATTAGTTTCCCAGTTTTAGAGCAGTGATCTCTGCAATATGTGCCATTTTGACACGCAAGGTTTCTGTTTTTGAGATTGTGGTTCTGCCCTATGTGCCGTCTTCGGCTCGAAAGAACAATAGATAGATAGAGATATTAGTGGTTGATTGGCGATTTCTCTAATTTCCTCGTTTGTTTTGAATTCGTTCCACGCTATACCAAGTATTTTACTTAGACATTTATTTTTTAATGCGTTCAACTTTGTTTCTATGTCTCTTGTTGTTTTCCAGCATTAACGCGCTTACGTAAGGTTGATAGTACATTTGATTTGAATAGTCTAAGTTTTGTGTTTGTGCTGATGAGTTTTGATTTCCACAATTTTTCAAGGCTTCTGAAAGACATTGCTGCTTTAGCTATTCTGATTCTAATTTCTTTGCTTGCATCCCTTTCCCGATCAATGTGACTTCCAAGATAGATAAAGTGATCGAACTCTTCCATTGGTTTGTTTTCCATGTACATTTGATCGTCTGTTGGAATTAAGCTTTTCATGATTCTAGTCTTTTCATGATTGATCTCAAGCCCAATTTTGCTGGCTATTGATGATAATTCATTTGTGTTTTCCTGCATCGTTTTTATCAGACTGTTGATGAGAACTATGTCATCAGCAAAGTCGAGGTCCTCCAAATGGTCTCCTTGTATCCATTCGATGCTTTATTACCAGTGCAGCATTTCTTCATTATGAAGTCCATAACAATTCCAAATAACAAGGGCGATAAAATTCATCCTTGTTTAACCCCCAGTTTCTTTTGGGAAACATTCTCTCACTCATTCATCTGTTCGAACTGCACACGTGTAACCATCATACATGTCTTTAATGATATTTATGATTTTTTATGGTAAGCCATATTACTTCAGAATTTTCCACAAAGAATCTCAATGAATTCTATTAAATGCTTTTTTGAAGTCGATGAAGTTAAGTACAAAAGGTTTTTGCTTTTCAATGTGTTCCTCCAATATAAGCTGTAGAGTATAATTTGTGGGGTCAAGGCAGCGTCTCCCTTTTCTAAACCCATCCTGTTCTTCACGCATTACTGTATCTATTGAATCCTTTTTTCTATTTAGGATGATTTTGCAGAATAACTTTGAGGCAACTGATAAAAGTGTCAGCGTCTCTCAAGTTGTTACAATCTCTAAGATTGCCCTTTTTGAATCTTAACAATGATTCCTTTTCTCCATTTATGAGGCGTCTTCTCTGCTTTCCAAATGATATCGAAGATTTATAGAGATGTATTAAATTATGGCTATCAGTTGCCTTGAGGATCTCAGCTGTTACATGGTGTTAGTTACCATAAATTTTACAGACCTTCGGTACATGATATTTGTGGTAATGTGGTCGGTATTACGGCCGTGCCGCTTTACTTTCCCAGAAAAAAATCCGGTACCCATTAAAAGTTGGGTAAACCGGAAGCCATACGTTGGGATCGAACCCTACCTCTTATCCTTTGTAGTACAATTCACTAGCTACTGAGCTATCGCGGCTACTCCATTTACTAATATTAAAGAGGAAATGTCTTCGCTGGACGGAACAAGCTTCTAAGGAACTGAAAGTACTACAAGAGGAACGTTGTTCTCAAGGCAACAAACATCTGAGGCAGAGAGAAGCGATAGCATATTGGGTCTCTTCTTCGTCTTGTATGTTTGTACAACGGTTGCAGCTTATGTTCGGTCGCGATTTAAAAGACGTTACATCGGCGATTGTTGTGCTATGTGTCGCAAGCTGCAAAATCTGCTCCTATAAAAAAAAAAAAAATTAATCCGACTTCAGTTTGGCATTTTGATCACTGAGTTGTCTTCCCTCTTGATATCTGCTCACTTAGACTGGTTGGTCAACTGTTAGTCGTTGAGCCCGAGACAAACTGTCAGCTATGAGTCAATCAAAACTTTCTGGCCAGGTAGCCCCTTCTCAACTCCCAACACCTGTAATATAACAGCGTTTAGGCAATTATTTAAGATATTGAGTACTAACAACAATGAATGGTTTAATAAGGCTGATGGTGTCCATGATGATCTTCATCATCAAGTGCCATGCCTGCTGGAGTAGGTGATCATATCTCTCCACAACTTTCGATCTCGACACTTATATATCAATTCTGTTGTTGACCTTCTGCCAAGCCATTCTCTTAAGCTGTCTGGTATCTTTTCTCTTTGCTTCCCTCTATCTCTCCGTACCTCAATTTTCCCAGTTGTCACAATATATTTTAGCTGTTCCCTTTTCATTGCATGGTCAAAAATGATGATTGCTTCTTCCATATATTGGAAATTAGCTCTCATTTTGCTTTGGCCTCTTTCATAACGTTTTCATTACTCTTCTTAGCTGTCCATGGTATTCACAACATTGTTCTGTAAAACCACAGTTCAACAGCTTCCAGTGATTTTCTTTGTCTGTTATGCTATTGTCCGTGATTCACATCCATGTGTTAAGACTTGTTCTACATAACATTTAAGAACTCCTTTTCTTGTTTGTATTGTCAAAAATGGATTGTACAGTATCTTCCTCATTTTATGGAAAGTTGCTTTTGCCTGAGCCATTATGTATTACCTCTGTATTGTACATCTACCATCTGAGGTTAACATATACTATAATACAGGTCATCTATATCAACAGGCATGCACCAGACAGTGTCCCCACCTATACCAATCTGATCTGATATAGTCTGTTATAAAGGAAACCAACTGGGTGGTAACTAACATATATAAAGTCTCACTACACTTGGTATCTAGGTCAATTTGAAAAAAAAATGTTTATGACGTCATCACAATATGTGCTCCCACTGTCAATGAAATTTGTTGAATAAGTTTATTGCTACTGGAAATGTGGAAGATGCTCCACGATCTGGTAGGCCTGCTATGAATGATGAAATATGTTTAGATATCCAAGACAGAATCCTTAAAAGTCCAGACAAGTCATTAAGAAAACTGTCGCAACAAGTGAACTTACCATTGAGCACATATTGTGATGACGTCATAAACATTTTTTTCAAATTGACCTAGATACCAAGTGTAGTGAGACTTTATAAACACCCTATAGAATTATGGAAATGTACCAGTCAAATACAAGTGGATAAAGAGATACAGCGAAGGCGATGGCGCTGGATAGGACACACACTGCGGAGGAAAACTGAGAATATTACACAAAAGGCCGTTCTTTTGAATCCCCAGGGAAAAAGACAAAGAGGAAGACCAAGGAATTCTTGGAGAAGACAGATAGAAGCAGAGATGAAGATAATGGGGAAGACATGGGATGATCTTAAAAGAATGGCAAAAAACAGAACGACTTGGAAAGTGTTTGTTGAAGACCTATGCTCCACTGGGAGCTGAAAGTGTTTGTTGAAGACCTATGCTCCACTGGGAGCTGAAAGTGTTTGTTGAAGACCTATGCTCCACTTGGAGCTGAAAGTGTTTGTTGAAGACCTATGCTCCACTGGGAGCTGAAAGTGTTTGTTGAAGACCTATGCTCCACTGGGAGCTGAAAGTGTTTGTTGAAGACCTATGCTCCACAGTGAGCTAAAACAAAAGGTAGTAGAAGAACTGGGTGGTAAACGAGCCCCTTATCAGCTGTAAGTCGGTGTCCCTGGCGTAGCGGGCAGCAAATAATAGTACAACTCAATATGTTGGTTCAGGGTTGAATAAAATGGAAAACATTCACTGAAGGAGAGAACTCCAAGAGGAGCGGAGATGTTCATGAATGATTATAGAGTCTGGTCTGATCAGGCGTTGGAGACACCGCCATTACTCATGGCGTGGTTAGGGCATATGTGCGAGGCCGGAAGTAGAAGGCTGCTCATACGGAAACTTGAAGAATGAAAACACTACAACTTATCAGTGGCGTGTCTGTAATGCTTGTAACATGGGGTTTATTCCTTTATTTGGGGTAATTCACTGTTTTTCCCTTCCGTAAAATTAAACGAATTGAAAACTCCTAGAATAAAAATTTAGATAAGAGAAGGTGTATCTTGGTCTACACCCTATGGGCCGGCTACGGCTCGAAAGGTCAATAGATAGATAGAAAATTAAACGTTCAGTCAAAGTTACTAAAAGAGAATGAACCTTAACTAAAGTAATTAAACGGGGCGAAACACTAATAGCAAAATGATACATCTTCTCGATATTCGTGTATAGTGCAGAAACATGGCCATTAGACAAGAAAACAACAGCAAATAGAAGCCTTTGAAATGTGGGTTTATAGAAGAATACGTAGAATTGGATGGAAAGAAAAGAAAACAAACGATGAAGTTTTAAAGCAACTAAAAATGAAAAGAGAACTACTAAACACAATTCAAACAAGACAAATGAAATATTTGGGGCATGTTAAAAGACACAACAGCCAAACACAAGTAATATTGGAAGGGAAAATATAAGGTAAAAGAGGCAGAGGCAGACCACTACTAACCTGGACTAGTAACATCAACAGATGGACAAGTCAACCTATGACAATCTGCACCATCAAAACAAGAGACAGAGTGGAATGGCGCTCCATGGTAGCCAACCTTAGATGCGGAGACGGCACTCAATGATGATGATCAAACACTTGCTCAACAGAGTTGCTTCTGATGAGCAGATTACCTCCTGCTGTGAAGCTCCGTATAAAGCGTTTCCTATTACTGGACAGTTGCAACTTAGTTTGATCAGGTTTAGTATAAAGCGTTTCCTATTACTGGACAGTTGCAACTTAGTTTGATCATGTTTAGTATAAAGCGTTTCCTATTACTGGACAGTTGCAACTTAGTTTGATCATGTTTAGTATAAAGCGTTTCCTATTACTGGACAGTTGCAACTTAGTTTGATAATGTTTAGTCAAAATAAAAAGTAAATCTAATATCGGGATTTTTGTTTAAAAAAAGAAATGTTTATTGAAAGCATTAATGAGAAATGTGAGCACAGATTTAATTGGCCACATTTATTATTTACATTTTTATGACATTTAGCCTTTTTAGCAAGCGGTTCACGGGATTACAGGTTTAACGTCCACACTTAAAGCGATCAAAGATTCATGTGTCTACACGTTGAGTTAGTTACATCTCAACATGGTCACATAATCATGTATATATCTATATATATATAATTATTCAAATGGTCAGTGGCCAAGACGCCAGTTAGCTCATGGGCTGAAAGCGGTTGGTGACTTATAGCTGACTGCGTGCAGCACAGAACAGGAAAGCAACAGTTGGTTACGATGTTGTCGCAACTTTCCTGCGTAGAATGTATATAGACAGTCCAGTCCGACCAAACATTCAAATCTCGACATTTACAATATTGAAGACTAATGTGTAGCAACGAAGGGCGCATATATCTTGACCTGTTAACTGCAACAGAAGAAGATGCATACTATAACGTGACTGGCCTACCAACTCAACTCTTAACGCATACAACGCTATTTGCTGCAACTCTAAGTAATCATCTTGACAACTGTCCTACTGACATGGCTGTCTAATACATCAACTCAATATCCTGCCTCTCTAAGAGATTATTTGATAATTGTCATTCTGACTTGGCTCTCTACTTCGTCAGCTCGATGTCCTGCCTCTCTAAGAGATTATTTGATAATTGTCATTCTGACTTGGCTCTCTACTTCGTCAGCTCGATGTCCTGCCTCTCTAAGAGATTATTTGATAATTGTCATTCTGACTTGGCTCTCTACTTCGTCAGCTCGATGTCCTGCCTCTCTAAGAGATTATTTGATAATTGTCATTCTGACTTGGCTCTCTACTTCGTCAGCTCGATGTCCTGCCTCTCTTTACTCCATCAGCTCGATTGTCAACTCGATTCACTGTCGGTTTAAAAGTTAGCATACACCTTATCTTAAACTTCTCTGTGATTATCTCTTCTTCCCTTTATATTCTCGTTCCTAGCATCTGTTCTTATGTTATTTTGTAACATAATTAACATATTCTTTGTTGTCTACTCAGTGTTTTATTTTGTAACATAATTAACCAATTCCTTGTTGTGTACACAGTTTTTTTTTATCTTGTAACATAATTAGCCAATTCTTTGTTGTGTACACAGTTTATTTTGTAGCATAATTAACCTATACTTTATTGTGTACACAGTATTTTATTTTGTAACATAATTAACATAATCTTTGTTATGTACATAGTATTTTATTTTGAGAACAACAATTTCTTTAATGGTTGCAAATATTAATAATTGACATTACAGGCTGTTCAAAAAGTCATGCAACTCTATGACTCAATTGCCTACGATTCTTCACAGGGTTGCGTTCCATTACATTCTCTATAGTGATGCGTCCCATGCGATTCTCCACAGGGTTGCGTCCCATGCGATTCTCCATATCGTTGTGTTCCCATGAGATTTTCCATAACGTTGCGTCCCATGCGATTCTCCATAGGGTTGGGTCCTATGACAAGCTTCATTGTGGTTTGTCCCATGCGATTCTCCATAGGGTTGGGTCCTATGACAAGCTTCATTACGGTTTGTCCCATGCGATTCTCCATAGGGTTGGGTCCTATGACAAGCTTCATTGCGGTTTGTCCCATGGGATTCTCCTTAGGGTTGGGTCCTATGACAAGCTTCATTGCGGTTTGTCCCATGGGATTCTCCTTAGGGTTGGGTCCTATGACAAGCTTCATTGCGGTTTGTCCCATGCTATTCTCAATAGGGTTGTATCCCATGCGATTCTCCATAGGGTTGCATCCCATGCGATTCTCCATAGGGTTGCGTCCCATGCGATTCTCCATAGGGTTGCGTCCCATGCGATTCTCCATTGGGTTGCCTCCCATGCGATTATCCATAGGATTTTGTCCCTTTTTGAACAGCCAGCTAGTTAACAGTATGCACCATTAAATTAAATGATTTACCTAATAAGACAGACCACATGATTTTGAAAGAGGGAAAACAGACAGTCTCCTACCTTGCTTTTCATTACTTGGGTAAGTTTCTTTGCCACTTTTACGTCTGTGGTTATCGATAATGCGTTACATATCTAAAACACTGTTTTGAAATAAGATCACAAACAAAACAATTTTCCACTAATTTTGTTTAAAACTTCAATAAACCATTATCTTCTATCTGTTAATTTACATTACATTTTTTAACCAGTCTTTAAACTTAACTACATTTCATAATCTATCTTTTAACTTACACTACAACATTTCTTACCTGTCTTCAAAATTACATTACAACATTGTTTACATGTCTTTAAAATTACATTACAACATTTCTTATCTGTCTTTAACATTACATTACAACATTTCTTACCTGTCTTTAAACTTACACTACAACATTTCTTACCTGTCTTTAAACTTACATTACAAAATTTCTTACCTGTCTTTAAACTTACACTACAACATTTCTTACCTGTCTTTAAACTTACATTACAAAATTTCTTACCTGTCTTTAAACTAACACTCCAACATTTCTTACCTGTCTTTAAACTAACACTCCAACATTTCTTACCTGTCTTTAAACTAACACTCCAACATTTCTTACCTGTCTTTAAACTAACACTCCAACATTTCTTACCTGTCTTTAAACTAACACTCCAACATTTCTTACCTGTCTTTAAACTAACACTCCAACATTTCTTACCTGTCTTTAAACTAACACTACAACATTTCTTACCTGTCTTTAAACTTACACTCCAACATTTCTTAACCGTCTTTAAACTTACACTACAACATTTCTTACCTGTCTTTAAACTAACACTCCAACATTTCTTACCTGTCTTTAAACTAACACTCCAACATTTCTTACCTGTCTTTAAACTTACATATTTTGCTCTTTCCTTTTCGATCCTTAAGTACCTGATCAGAACCACCACATGTTCGTTGAGTTGGATCTTGATCAGCTGTAATTTGTTGATCTTGTCGCTTGCAGTTGGACATAAGTAGTTGTGGATATTCAAATGTGATTATAAACAAAGTGTCTCATGTACTCAGAATTATCATCATCAAGTACAATATCTGCTGGCGTAGGTGATCATGTATCTCCACAACTTTCTATCTCGACAGTTATTTATTATTTCTGTTGTTGACTTTCTGCCAAGCCATTCTCTGACATTTAGCTGTCTGGTGTTTTTTTTTTCTCTTTGCTTCCCTCTACCTCTTCGTCCCTCAATTTTCCCAATTATTACAATATATTCCAGCAGTTGCCTACTCATTATATGGCCAAAAAATGATGATTGTTTCTTCCTAATATTGGAAATTTACTCTCTTTTTGCTTTGGGCTCTTTCAGAACGTTCTAATTACTCTTCTTAGCTGTCCATGGTATTCTCAACATTCTTCTGTAAAACCACAATTCTAAGCCTGCAGTGATCTTCTTGTTTGGTGTCCTTTTGTCCATGATTCACATCCATATGTTAAGAAATGTTATACATAACATTTAAGAAACCTTTTTTCTTGTTTCTATTCTTAAAAATGTATTACACAGTATCTTTATCATTTTTTGGAAAGCTGCATTTCCCTGAGCCATTCTGCATCTCACCTCTGTTATACATCTACCATCTGAGGTTTACATTGTTCCCAAATATTGAAATATATTTACTTGTTTTAATATAAGTACTCATAATACATTAATGTATTTATTTTATTAACAATTTCAGGAATAACGAAAATAAGAACAAAGACAACTGCCAGAAGGAGTGTTCTCTTCGTAATTTGCGTGAATAATCACCATCGGATTTATATCTTGCGTGCAAGAGTTTCCCTTCGTGTCTAACCGAATCTACACAGCACAGAAATTATTCGTGCCTTTGATTTTTATTGTTTTTTTTCCTATCTTTTCAATTGGGCAAGGAAAAAGGGGAGGAAAGATTAATGTTAGTGCAGGCTGTAACATGTTCCTAGTACAAGACAGACGACTCCCATCACAGCTGCTTGATTGATTCAAAATATAGTATTTTCGTTGCATCTCGAGAAATATAGTATCGTTCGTATTTACAACTGTGTATGAGTTTGGTGTTATTTTGTCACTGGCTTCTCGATTATGTTAGTGTTAGAATCGTGCAAGTAGCAATCTCGTTTCGTTTTTACACTCGAGCGATCCTCGCATTCTCAACGCAGATACAATTAAGAAACTAGTGTAGGGGTGCGCAACCTTTCATATACTAAGGCTCTGACATGACAAAGTGGCGTTTACGGAATATGGTGTTAGTGACCATACATTTTTCAGACCTTCAGCACAGGATTTTTGGGGTAATGTGGTCAGTATTACGCCCGTGCTGCTTTACTTTCACAGAAAAAAAAAATCCGGTCTCCATTTAAGGCTGGGTGAACCCGGAAGCCATCGGTTGGGATCGAACCCTACCTCTTGTCCTTTGTAGTCCAGTTCACTAACCACTGAGCTATCGCGGCTCCCAGAGATGCCAGGCCTAAACTTTAATGGAAATATAATAAATAACCTAATATATGCTGATGATATTGTATTACTAGTAGACAATCCTATCAATTTACATCAATTACTTAAGGAAATAAACATGACAAGCACAAAATATGAATTAGATACGAATATCAAAAACACTAAAACTATGATCTAAAAAATGATAATACTCAGAACAGACAAGTGGATATCAAAGTTGAAGGAATAGACCAGGAGACATTTCAAAGCTACAACTACATTAGACATACTATAACCAGTGATGGAAAATGTAAAACTGAAATAAACAAAAGAATAGAAATGGCAAAAAGTAATTTTAATGTCATGAAAAATATACTAATATCAATCAATAAAAAACACCAGGGCTAAAACCAAGAATAACAAAATGTTATATCTTCTCAACATCTCTATATGGTGCAGAAACATAGACATTAGAGAAGAACACAGAACAGGAAATTGAAGACTTTGAAAGTGAAATTTATAGAAGAATAGGTAGAATTGGATGGAAAGAAAAAGAAACAAACAATGAAGTCTTTAAACAACTAAAAAGTAAAAGAGAACTACTAAAC
Source organism: Megaustenia siamemsis (assembly GCA_032433765.1). NCBI lineage: Eukaryota > Metazoa > Mollusca > Gastropoda > Stylommatophora > Ariophantidae > Megaustenia > Megaustenia siamemsis. The sequence goes on along the minus strand of JAVIAB010000156.1, from coordinate 21,395,683 downwards.
ACAATTACAACAAGACAAAATGCGATTTTTAGGGCATGTTAAAAGACACAACGGCCTACTAAAAGTAATATTGGAAGGGAAAATACAAGGTAAAAGAGGCAGACCAAGACTAACATGGACGAGTAACCTCAAAAGATGGACAAGTCAGCCTATGACAACCTGCACCATAAAAGCAAGAGGCAGAATGCAATGGCGCTCCATGGTAACCAACCTTCGATGCGGAGACGGCACGCGTTGATGATGAATCTTTGCTAAGAATAAAGAAACATGAAACAATAATGTCTCATTCAATATATGAAATAGAACAGTTTTTATATTTGCTTCTCGTAATTAACATTCATTTTTGTTACGCCAATTCGTAGTTTATAGCGCCCTGTAGAGATGATTTATGGAATCAAATTATTAATATAAATGTTGGCTCGGTCGATCAGGAGAAGTGATCATTGGCTGAACTCAGCAAAAGAAGAGGACTGAGAATATCATCATTGATAAATTAATCAGCGCTTGTATTTCAAAGATAAGCTAAACAAATAGACGTGCATGGCCTTTCACATACATTCATTCCGTGTATATATGTATTTGTATACATGTGTACTTAGCATATATATATATATATATATATATATATATATATATATTTCCATACATACATACGTAGCATGCATATTTATCATATATACATACACAGATATATTTATTCATACACACTTACCCTTAATATTTAACATACTAGTACTATACACACATTCTTAGCATTCATAAACATCTATAGCGACATACATATTTTGATTACATACATCTTCGGAACTCTTCAAAGAGGATCCGAGAGGAGTCTAGGGTGTGTTGGACAAAGTATTGTCTCCATTATGACGAATATCTAATGCAACAAATATATGTCAATAGAAGTGAGAAAGAGAGTTCATCAGTGCTTTATAGAATCAATTCTGACATATGGAAGCGAATCATGGACAGTAGACAAACAAGTGAAAAGACAATTAGAGGCCTCAGAGACGGGATTTCTCAGAAGAATGTTGAAAGTTTCCTAGACAGCTAAAAAAACCAATGAGGAAGTTCTCAAAGACGCCAACACAAAAAGGCAGCTCGTAAAGAACATCAGAAAGAAACAATCAACATCTTTCGGGAACAGCATGAAGAGAAGAAAGTGGGAATACTTGAAAACAATTGGAAAAATAAAAGGAAAGAGAGATCGCGGACGACAAAGAGAGAAAATACTGGATAGCTTGGTGTCATGGCATGGAAAACAGTCAACAACAGAACTGATACGATGCACTATAGATAGAAGATTGCGGAGGGACATGATCGCCTACGCCAACCGGTATGGCACATGTTGATGATGACTGTCTCCATATTATTCACTCAGACATCGCAAAACAACGATGATGTCTGTTCCGTTCAATGGAGAGACTAGCAGAATGATCTTTGAATCTATGCGAAAGTTCATCTACTTTGTTCTATTGCCATAACCACCACTTTGCTTAATGAAGAGATCAATACCGGAATCAGCAAGGCAGCTTCAA